>CALYLW010001789.1:0-92285 GCA_944989445.1 Ampullaceana balthica
TTGCAGACTTACACTAAATACATATTTATAAGACAAAGAAGTAATTTGCAACATGCAATTAGTAAATACGGCTTTTTTTGGGGGGTAGGGGGGTCAAAGCGGTAAACCTGCAGATTTTACACGTATATTATAATTTATTATTTCACAGCGAAATTTAATTTTCTCATGGGAATTACATTTTTAATTTATTAAATGCATTATTATATGTCGTACTTCAGCTATTACAGCGCTAATTTGTGAGTCTTTTTAATTTCAAATGCATTTTTTCAGCTCTATATAATACATAATGTGGTCACGATACGTCCATTTTGTTTACCTAGCGAACTGCTGCCAGGCGTTGCTTACCTGTCTCGACCCATGCTAAAATATATTTACTGACTGAAGATTTTTTTGAAAAAGAAGTATTCATCTATTTAAATGTTATTAGAAGATAAATAAATATTTTAAAGACAATTTCTTTTTTTATTTCGTTACTAGATGTTTGATTCTTATTTTCTTTGTAAGTGAGAAATTTTTATTTGGCATCTTATCGGACAATCCGGATGTAGTTTAATAATAAACAAAATGGTTGCATCACGATCAGACTATTTACTGTTGAGAGCCAAAAAGATGGCTTAGAAATTAGAAAGACTTACAAATTAGCACTGTAATAGCTGAAATACAACATATAATTATGCATTTAATAAATTAATACCGAAATTTCTAACGAGAAAATTAAATTTCGCTGTGAAAGAATAAATTATAATATACGTGTAAAATCTGCAGGTTTACCGTCAAAGCTTTGTGACGTCAATTTGGAGGGGGTCTAAGTTTTTGTTACGAAGTGTGACAAGGTGTGAGGGGGTCAAAATCGGTCAAAATTGTGTGACGTTATTTATTGACGGCCCCTAAGTGTAACGCATTAAAAAAAACTCAGCAAAACATAGATGGATATAAAAATATAAATGATCAATTTGTAATTAATGCAAAAGTTATTTTCCGCATATCCATATTGACCTTCAAGAAAAAATTCTCGATTTTAACATTTATGATCAACTTTAATGTAAGAAATTTCATTTTGTCATACAATATGCAACAGCTATTTATTTACAACGAACTGGTCCTCAGAACATTACCATACCTCAAGAATTTGCTCGGACAGTAGCAGACCAGGTGACCAAACAGCTCAAATCACTGCTCTACGAATTAATTGACCGGAACTAAGTGGCGTGAATGTACCCGTACGTCAGTGTTTCTCAAATAGTTGGGCGCGAGGTTCCGTAAAGGGGGGCTCGTTTGACAGTTATGCAGAGGTGTACTTATAACTATTTTATAGTCACAAGATACTATTTACAGTCGCGCGGTGGGGGGGGGGCGCGAATTGTTTTCTTTATTCCTAAGGGGGGCATGAGGGAAAATAATTGAGAAATACTGTAGTACGTCAACATTGACTCGAGATTTGACAGGGAGGCTGCCACAGTCATTATGAGGAATACATCCAGACGTAAGTTGTCAGATGGCATGTTTGTTTGTTTGTTTTGTTTTATTTTCCACATATTTATTTCTTACTGAGCAAGGAATTATTTTTCTGCTTGCCTTTCTTCACTGATTCTGTTATTATTTACGGCTGTATAGACGATTCAGCGCCGCAGTATTTGAAATAATTAATAACGAAATATACATCTCGAAAGGGGCTGTGATCTTCCTCTCAAAGTTTCCTGAGTGAATAGACATAGCAGGAAGTCATTTATCGTGCTCTTCTTTTGAATCGGCGACACGTAAATTCAGAAATAGGATTCTGAAATTGTTGAAAGGGTTTGAAAACAAAGAAAAATTTAAGAAAATATTAAACACTTTTTTTTAAAATTTAAAAGCATTTCTGAACATCAGAAAAAAATTATGATATTAGACTACCATAAATAGTGTTAGCGCTATATAAGCAGGGCCGGCCTTAGAGTATGCGGGCCCAAGGCAGCAAACGATGAGCGGGGCCTAGGACCCGAGAAAGCAAACGAGACGTCAATTCAACATTAACAAATGTATGTAACTTTTTTTGTATCAAGGGACGTAATTCTTTCTTTTTGATGTATGTCTCTTTTTAGTTTTTTTATTTTTAATCTTAAAGTTGAATATATATTACTTGCTTTTGTAGTTCCATTTCAACTATTTTAAGTTTTAAAATATCGTTATAAAAAAAACAATGAAAATTTATGCTTGAATTTTGTTAATTTGTATTTAAATGTAATCCTAAGTAGAGTAGCTGTAGACTAAATATTTTAAATATTTAAAAATTTCAAACTCGAATGAAATCCCACCGCCATCTCATCATGAATTTAATGCGTACTGTTGTTTATCATAAAAAGTGTACAGCCACTTTATTCGCTCCTAGTAATAGGATAACTTTAAAATTATATGTATTTAAATTAGGGCTGAGGAAATTAACGATTAATTACTCGATTAATCATTAAAAAATTTTAATGATTAAATTATTTTTAACGATTAATCCACCCAACACTTACAAATTATTGTTAGTCAAAACGTAAAAAAAAATAATAATAAAAGATATCGGCCGATAAATAATAACAAATTTCCAGACAAATTACACGAACATTTTGGTTTAAAACAATTGACTGACTGGAATATTCAAAATGTTGATTCAGTTTATTCTATCCATTGTGAGAAATCGTTTGCTTCCCATGATTCTAATACTTCGTCTATTTACCAAACCAAATGAAAAGCGTTTTCAGCTAATGTCAGTAATGGAGTCTGACTAAGAGACAGAAAATGACGACATCTCTTCTGGTTAATTACTGCGTTACAAAAATGGAGATGAAAGTTCCTTAAACCACTAACCCTCTACATTTGTGGAAACTTAATGAACACCGATATCCGATAATGCCATTCTTTTCCGAGTCCGTTTTGTGCATACCAGTTACCTCAGTTCCATGTTAATGATTATTCAGCTCGGCTGGTTATATTGTAAATTAGACCCGCTCATCACTTGAAACAAACAATTACCACACACTTGTCTTTTTGCGTAGTTGATTAAAATATGGCATATAGAGGAGACATTTGAGTGTTTTTTAGACTTCAAACAAGAACGTTTAATAAATATTACTTTTACTATCATAAATTTTATTTTTTTGGCTTTATCGAAATAATGTATTTTTTCCTTATATTAGCTATATAAAATTAGTTTAAGTGTTAGATAATGAGAAAATAACTGGATTTTGACCAAACTAGTTATATAAAAACTTAAGAGCCTATATTAAATAAGTATAACTCCTAATGTCCATTTCCTCGAGGCTGGGAGCCCTAAATGTGTTTTTTTAACTAAATTTTAAATACTGTATTCCCCATTCAATTTTAAATGATATTGAGAAATATAGATAAATATATTTGTTATGAAATTTATTGAAATGAACAGATTTTCGAACATCATATGTTAAACTGATTGGCCCGATGACCCTTTACGTAGTTTTTTTTTATCTATATGTATTCTTTTTTTTTACTGAGATCGACGAGTCTGCTAGTCTCTTTATAAACTCACTTTTTATTAAGAAACAAATATTTTTAAAAAATTTTAAATGTTTGTTTTCCTTTCAAATTTAAATTAATCAATGAATTTTAATCTCTGGATGTCCTAGGAATGTGTCAAGGTATGCAATTTTATGCCTCAGAAATTTACATATTTATATATAGTTGGATTTATTTATAAAAAAAAACATTTTTGCTAATTATTTCTATTTTCTTTAGCGGCTGGATAGCGAAGTCAATAGTGCGCAAGCTGAGGGGCGTGGTATCGTTAAAACCACAATAAAAATGTTGATGACTGATTCTTGCTAGAAAAGCCCACCGCTGACCTGGAGAGGAGATGGGCGTCGTCAGGCCTATCAAGCCTCGAGAAAGCTCTAATTGAAACATTAGAACCCCTTACAACCACGAGGTTATGGTACAAAAAAGAACAACAAAAACAAACAAATAGTTTTCACTTCTTGCAACAGTTTTTTCAAAATTGTTTGTTTATTTTGAAGATTTTCTAAATTAAGAAAGCACTTGGGACTAAGTACCGGTAAAGTACATCCATATATATTTTTATTCTATTTTAATTATTTGGAAGAACAAAAGTATGATATATAGATTACTATAAATAGTGTTAGCGCTATATAAGCAGGGCCAGCCTTAGAGTATGTGGGGTCCAAGGCAGCAAACGATGAGCGGGGCCCTAGGACCCGAGAAAGCAAACGAGACGTCAATTCAACATTAACAAATCTATTTAACATTTATTGCATCAAGGAAAGTAATTCTTTCTTTTTTTATGTATTTCTCTTTTTATTTTTTTTTAAAATTTTATCGTTGAATATATAACACTTGCTTTTGTAGTTTCATTTCAACTATTTTTAGTTTTAAAAAATTCAAAACAATGAAAAGTTATCCCTGAATTTTGTTAATTGGTATTTAAATGTAATCCTAAGTAGAGTAGCTGTAAACTTAATATTTTGAAAATTTAAAAACTGAAAATTCGAATGAAATGTGAATGTACCGAAGCAGTGGTCTGTATTACAGCTTGGTCTAACGTACGAAGTGGTCAACCACTTTAATCGCACCTAGCCATAGGATACCCTTAAAATCAAATGTATGTAAATAAGGGCTGCGGAAATTAACTATTATTTTCTCGATTAATCGTTAACAAATTTTAATGATTAAACTATTTTTAACGATTAATCTACCCATCACTTACAAATTATTGAAAGTCATTGGTTATCCTATAAAATAATAACTGAAAATCACTATTTAAGAAATTCTTTGATTTTAAATTTCTTTTTTAAATTAACGAAAAATTCATTCTCAAATTGACATGTATTTTTCCTACAGCTTAAAACACTTATAAAAATAATTAGCCTAATACACGAAATGTGAATAAAATGTCCCATTTTGTAAAACACATTGAATATCGATTCTAACCTGCTACTGCAAGATGAAACCATTGCTTTGAATTTTTTTCGTTCCGTGTATACTTGTAACGCCTGTTCCCTACTAGAAGATTGTAGTGTTTTGACTTTTATCACACGGTGGCTTAACCCCACCTGTCTGTTATCATGGTTTTTAGTTGTTACCGGAATGTCGAGTTTTCTTAGAAAAAAAACAACTATTTTTAGATAACGGGAATAATCCGATCAAGGCCTAGTTAATGTTCTTGTTTAATTAAAGCGGAAAATGAATCATCCAGAGAATTGTTGATCACGTTTCAACAGAGCCCCACGTGTAGCAGGGTCAATACAACTTTATACATGTACCAAGACATAAACAAGTCACAGCTTTTTCTCCCACAGTTTTCCTAACGGGCCGGTGTGGTTGAAAAAAAAGAAGCTTATTCAAGTTTAAGGATGCTATTGACATGAAACTCTCACAAACACAGCCGCCAAGCATAACAAAACAGGATCATTCCTAGATTACGTATGGCATAATAAAATTTTATTATTAAAAACTAAAAGGTCGATTTAAAAACTATCGCTCCACGGATGATTTACTTGTAAGTTTAAATGTTATATTAGAGTTTCAAATAATTTATAAAACATGTATCATAGTAGAAAACGTTTCAGGGTTTAAATTTTGAAAACAATGTCAAATCATTTACAGTAAATAAAATTAAGCCATTTCATTTTCTTATGAAAAAGGTTATTTTGTAGCTTTGCATTTCTTACTAATATAACAACGTGTAGCTACAAAGCTAAAGTTTCTTTCTAATATAACAACTTGTAGCTACAAACCTAAAGTTAGAATTTTGATAACTTGTATACATGAATCTGTGAAGACATTTCTGTTGAAGCTGAGCTCATGGATAAAAAACATTCACCAATTGAACTTGTCTCACACTTTTGTAGCCTTGCAATGTTGAACCCACTCAAAGGTATGGTGTATTTCCCATTGCAAACGTTGCTGAAATTCTTAGCTTCCTTCAGTCATTTTCACAGGCTGCTTTATTAACATTAAGTCATTTTTATTTACACATAGAAACTCCGACAGTGATTTTTTTTTCGAGACTTTAACAAGCTTCAGTGAGTTGGGGGCGGGGGGGGGGCAAAACACTACAGATTGGGGCTTTATGGCTCACTGGTTTCATTCCTTATGAGCTGCCTCAGTATAGTTTTCATATTGCTAGAATAATATTATATAAACTAGCGTATGACGGACGTTTTTAGCTGAAATCTATTTATTTTGAAAAAATCCATTTTTTTAGCGCGCCTACGGCGCCAAACTTTTTAAAAAGCCCAACTAACTTGTCCTTGTTTGATAAATACGAAATATTAAACTTTCTGAAATGTACACAAAGTATTTTATAATAGGGGTTTGTAGGGCGCCTACGGTGCCAACTTTTTTTTGTTTTGATTTTATAATTAACCATCATCAAATCCTCTTTTTACTTTGTTCCCTATCCCAAAATTAAAACATGAGCTAAAACAATGACGTCATATAATATTTTTTACAGCGCATCTTTAATTTGCTCCCCTTTAAATGCATTGGTGCAGTAATTTGGTGCGCTGCTTTCTAAAATTAGTAGCGTTGTTACATCCACATATACATACATACTGTTAAGTACCTGAATATATTGTTTGAGAATTGTTAGAAGTTTAGAACCGTTGGGGGTAGCGGCTAGAACCAACCTACGCTACAGTTGACCTTGGGTCAAGCGACGTTTTGCAAATGAGGCCGTGATTGGTACCTACTGGAAACAGTCCATCACGTGCCAAGAGGATGAGACATAGGGTTTGACCAACCAGGAGAAAGTTGTCACATGCACCAGCCATGGGGTAAAGGTTCACTCAATAGAATTACTAGGAATTTAGGGCAGATGCTATGATGGCGTGGGTGAGCGGTCCTTTATATACTGGGGAGAAACCGTGAGGCATTCTCTCTCCCAGATGATCACACGTCACCCTGAGAATTTGGTTCTAGGGGCTAGGCTGTGGGGAACAGAGCCTTGCTGAAGTGGTTCAGGTTTGTTAGACTTATAAGGATAGTCAAATGTATGTTAGAGTTAAATGTTATTATTCTTTTATGTATTGATTGATTGATGTATTGATATACTGTTAGTCTATGTATGTATGTGTTTGAGTATTTATATTTTCAGCAAGTACGGTAGGGTAGTGTCACCTGCCTACAGTGAAGAAAGCACTGTAGGGTAGTGTTACCTACAGAGACGAAAAGTACGGTAGGGTAGTGTTACCTACAGTGAAGGAAGTAATGTAGGGCTAGAATAGCCAAGTCCAACTTAGTGTTGAAGTGAGCACCAGATTTGTTCTATAGGCAAAAGTGGGCAAGACGACCCTGAGCCGTGACGAAGTGAGAACCAGTGCTGAAGACTTAACTGAGAGGCACGACTTTGAAGCCTGGGAACGCCCACTAGAGTTAGCGGTTAAGCGAGACGGACAGGTGGTCAGTCTCGCATAGGCATTTTCGAGGCGGAGCCAGGGGTCCGAAGAGGAGAAAAGGACCTGGATTAGTATTAGTATTGAAATTGAGAAGTTAAGTTGAGAACACAACGTACCTTTATTTTATATGTTTGTAGCTGAATATTATTGTCAAGATATGCATAGTTTGTAATGAATGCCATTTTATTTTTGTATGTATATATTTAATGTAAATAAATATTTCTCTCTGTTGTACACAGATGTGTTAAGTGTAATCATTTAATTTATATGTGTTTAAGTATTGCAGTTCAAGATAAGTATTAATACTTGACACAGGGGGCTAGAGCCATTAATTAATATTACTCCTAGACAACTAGAGCCTAAGTACTTGGTGTCTAATACCATATAGACATCAGTCCCTTAACATTGGGCATTGGGAGCTCGTCTTTAACACATACATAGACATAGAGACGACGGGAATTATGTATATTGATAACAGCACATAATTGTGTAAGTAGTAGTTTTTAACCCATACAATTATCACAATCTCACTAAGGACTCACGTAACCCATAAAAGCAGATAGTTTACAATCAAAATCTCAATCAAACATTACACTGCTGTGAACTAAAGTAAATGTGTAACCAAGAATAGAATATTATGTAACTGACAGAAATTGGCATAAGGGAGATAATTTAGTATGCGCTATAGTTTTATTCTTTTAACAATTTTTTTGCTTTTAATTCCTTTAAATTTTTTCAAAATGTTTAATTCTCTACGTATTGAATGTTAACTCTGTTAGGTCCACAGTTTTACATGTCGTTTGAGATAAGATCCGCTGATAGATTGAAGCTGACGCCCTTGCCTTAGAAGAGTTTTAACTTAAAAAAGACAGGTCATGCAAATTTTAATACTACAATAAATTATGTCCCTTTTACTTCTCTAAATAAGTAAAATATCAGACATAATTAGTAATGTTCAACTTTCTTATTACACAATTAATTACAAGAAATGATACGTAAAGATCATTCAGTAACAGCCGTGGCGTAGTGTGGTTATGTTCCTCCTGGGGCAGAGCCTATGTTTGCACCCCAACCCTGTCGGTTAATTATGTCTATACTATAAAAAAAGGGAAAATTTTATTGGAGACTAATAATACGGACAATATACATTTTCATGTTAGGAATTAATAGAAACATTTACATTTCATGATCAAAATTTTCTCACTGCAGTCAGTCCTGTAATTTAAGACTTTACACTTTGTTCATTTCACTTCAGAAATGACGTAAGCAGATTCATTTTTTGTTTCAATGAGATCTTTGAAAGATTCTACAGCGTCTACTTTCTGATTTCCATCATTACACAACACACATACACTTGTTATCAAAAGAGGTATCGAATACAATCGAAAAATATTAGACTCATGCCATTGAAAGATTATTTTTGGCGAACATTTATCTCCTAAAACTGCTATAAGCTCATTTTGAATTTGAGGTGACGCGTGTTTTCCCTTCACATGATTGACGGAGCACTGGGTCGTACTATGCAAACATCAGTTCCATAATAGTGACTATATATGCACATGTATTGTTATCTCTGTGCCATTTTGCCAGGATTTATTAATGTCAACAATTCTAACATCAACTTTTTGCCCCTTTGTTTTCTTTTACAAAAAACGAGCTGTATATATTTTTTAAAAATGTTATAGTTAATTCGTCTTTAAGCCCAGTTTCTGATTTTTTCCATTTGCAAAAAAATTGGTAATGTTGAGCAATGTGATTCAGCAGTGTCTATTTTTTCGCCAGTTATGAATTCCATGAGTTGAGCAATTGTATTCCTTTTTGTAATAATTTAACAAAACAAAAGAAATTAACATAATAAAAAGTGTTCCTTTATCTTACCTTATCTTTTGTTATCTGTTTACAGACGCTCCTTCTTTCCTCTCGTCACCCGCCTCATCTCTAGTCTGGTGTAAGGTCACAGTAATCGTAAATTTTCATTTCTACGTACGGGCAATTTATCTGTGACTAATAAGTACATATATATGTTGAAATTTTATTGGTTGTTGTTGGAATTTAACAGATACAACAATTTTAACTTCTACAAGATGAATGGCTGAAAATTTGAATAAATTATAGGTACTAGCACATCAATATCATATTCTAATACTACTTCAGCCCCTTGATTTTTCAGTTCAGTATCATTAGTATCAGAAGAATTTATGTTTGAAGTTTAGGCGTTAAGAAGCTTTCTCATTGCTTAAGATAGTGATTCATTTCTTTTATTAACTACTACTTTGGCTTTTTTATTTAAACTTTATTTTAACGTTTTTCATTTTTGGAAGCTAATTAACAACGAGGAATTAGCCACCCCCTCCCCCCAAAACATTTTAAGAGTCTCTTTATTTTTTATTATTATTTTTTATTTTGGTTTTTATTTTATGTTGATAAAACAGCTCCACTTTCTTTTTCAAATTTTCATTCTAAGAAACAAACTAACGACGAGGAATTTGCCGCCCCTAACAAAGTGCCGCCCGGGGCATTTCCCGCCTTGTCCCCTCTCGCTATGACATTGAGTAAGAGCCGCCACAGATGTTTTAAATGTAAACATTTTATTATATTTTTGCTTTTTTAAACTTTTAATACAAAATTGTTTTTAAAAAAAAATATTTCACCTAGGGCTGTTATTGAATAATAATTTAAATTTAATCGTTAACTTTTGAAAAAATTAACGATTAATTAATCGTTAATTTCTATTAATGCCAAAAATTTAAATGTATTATGTCATTAATAAAAATTATTAAACGTTCTTTTTGAAAATCTAATTAACACTGGAATGTCTCTTTTATATGTCATCTTTTAACCAACTACGCAAAAATGCAAGTGTGTTGACATTATTGAGTTCAAGTGATAAGCGGGTCCAATTGACAATATAACTAGCCGAGCTGAAGAATAATTCAATTGGAACTGAGGTTACTTGTATGCACTAAACAGTCTTGACCTTGGCAAGGAATGACATTATCGGACATCAGTGTTCATGAAGACTTCACAGCAACAAGAGGAAATGGAATGGTAACGAACAGTGATGCAACATCGTCTTGCGAGGCGGATGGATGCCGATTATATATATTTATATTAGGGCTGTTAACGATTAATTTAATTTTAATCTAATTTAATAACTTTTTAAATATAATCGATTGATTAATCATAAATGAACCGATATTACACGTTATCGGTTGTTTATGAATAGAATAATAAAGTTAATAATGCTCTACTTCACAAGTCAGAAATTGGATTCAGTTCTCTAGATATTATTTATCGTAACGTCAATTCAACAATAACAATTAAACATATGTTGTATCAAGGGGCATAATTCTTTCTTTTTTAAAGTATTTCTTTTTTATTTATTTTAATCTTAAAGATGAATATATTATAATTGCTTTTGTAGTTTAAGTTTAAATAATTTAAGTTATAAAGAATTAATTATCAAAACAAAATTCATGCCTGAATTGTATTTCTTTTTGATGTATATATATTCCTATGAACGGTAGCTGTAAACTACGTATTTTAAAAATTGAGAAAACTTAATGCTAGAATGAAAGCGCAGGTTGTGGCATTTGTTCAGAATGAACTGATGTATTCGTATACATGAGGTGGGCATCCACTTTATTCGCTTCTGGTTATAGCATAACCTCAAAATTAAATTTTGATGTATATGAATGTGTATATATATATATGTATATTTATTTATTAGGGCTGTTAACGATTAATTTAAAATTAATCGGTAACTTTTGAAAAATTAACGATTAATTAATCGTTAATTTCAATTAAAGCCAAACATTGAAATATATGGTGTCATTAGTAACATTTATTAAAATACTTGTCAAAAATCGAGATAACACTGGAACTGAGGTAACTGGTATGCACATAACGGTCTTGGCAAGGAATGACATCATCGGATATCGGTGTTCATTAAGTTTCCACCATTTATGAGGGTTAATGGATTCATGAACTTTTATCATCCTTTTGTAACGCAGTAATTCATCAGAAGAGCTGTCGTCATTTTCTGTGTCTGAGCCAGACTCTAATACTGTCAATAGCTTGATACGCTTTACATTTAGTTTGATAAGAGGCGAAGGGTTAGAACCATTGTAGGCGAACTTTATCAACATTTTGAACATTTCCTCCAGTCAATAGTTTAAAACCCAAATTTTCGTGGAATCGTCAGGAACTTTATTATTTATCGGCCGATATTTTTTATTATTTTTTATTTACCTTTTGACTTCCTATAATTTGAAAGTGATGGATCGATTAATGGTTAAAAAATAATTTAATCGTTACAATTTTTAACGATTAATCAAGAAATGAATCGTTAATTTCCGCAGCCCTAATATTTCTGTATTACATTTAGGGCTACGAAATTCACTTCACCTACGACCTAGGGCTTCCCATTCCCTAAGTTTGGCCCTTGTGCATACATAAACAAAAAGGTTTTTCTTCATTGTTTCTTGCATAGCAGAAATAATTTGCTGTGTAACGTTACAAAATTTGAGAGCTAGGGAATTACCGCGAATTAATCGATTTTGCGAAATATTGAATAGCAACTTAAAACGGGGTCGCACTGTAGTCGGATCTATATATGCGTTATAATTTATCGAAAAATCGATTAATTTTTTTCCCGAGAGATCAAACATTTTTTTTTAATATGTACCAGCCCTAATATATAAACTTGGAGGTTGTGGACAGCTTCACGTACTTGGGGTCCAAGGTCTCCTTTTTCCATCGAGAACGAAATAAACAGTAGTATTGGCAAGGCAGCTGCCACAATAGCTAAACTAAATGAACGGGTCTGGCAAAACACCAAGCTAGCGGAGAAAACCAAACTGTGTATCTATCGAGCCTGCTTTTTGTAATTGTATTTTACAAATTTGCGTTGATCCTTTGTTTTGTATTTATATTTATATTTTATAAATGTTGCCCCTTCCATTTGTTTTGTAGTAATATTATAGAAATGTTGACCTTCACTTCTTTTGTAGTAATATGTTACAAATGTTGCCCCTTTCTTTAGTTAAGCAATTACAATTTACACATTTTTCTTTGTTCCTTTGCTATGTAATTATATTTTATAAATTTTTCCCCTCCACTTTGTTTTGTAGAATTATTTTACTAATGTTGCCCATTCCCTAGTTTTGAAAGTCATATTTTACAAATTTATCCACTTCCCTTTGTTTTGTAGTAATACTTTAGAAATGTTGCTGCTTCCCTTTGTTTTACAAAGTTTATAGAAGGGAAGTGAGTAGCGGTCTCCCAGCCCCAAAATGAATAGGTTTATGAGTTTTGATCCATATAATATTTTAATATGGGCCATCAAGTTCTTATGTATCAAAGTTGGTCCAGTTCCACTTATTTAAACAAAAGCAAAAGTTAAAACTAATTTGTATGTTGCTGATTTCGGAAAGAAACGATATTTTGGGTATCATGATTTTAATTCCATATTTTTGTTTAACATGGGTCATGATGTTATTTATACTCCAGGTATGGTCATGATGTTATTTATACTCCAGGTATGGTCATGATGTTATTTATACTCCAGGTATGGTCATGATGTTATTTATACTCCAGATATGGTCATGATGTTATTTATACCCCAGGTATGGTCATGATGTCATTTATACTCCAGGTATGGTCATGATGTCATTTATACTCCAGGTATGGTCTAGATGTTATTTATACTCCAGGTATGGTCATGATGTTATTTATACTCCAGGTTTGGTCATGATGTTATTTATACTCCAGGTATGGTCTAGATCAGTCAATCTAACCGGTAGCCAGACAAAAATCATGTGTTTCTCTTAAATGAGCTATATTATTAAAACTTTAAATGGGCATCCGGCCCATAACATTGAATGATGTAAAATTTAATATAGAATTCAATATGGATAAAAATGCATGTAAGTGGCAAGTGTAAGAGACGTGTTGTTGTGTTGACATAATATGAGCGTGCAAGTTGACTGAATATGAATCACGTGATTTGTGTTGTGAACTGTAATCGTGCATGGTCGTGAACTGAGAGTGTGGCTGTCTATAAATGTAGGATTCAAGATGTAATAGAGATTGATTACATACAGTCGTTACCATGACAACAAGGTGTTGAAGTCTTGTTTCTTGACTTGCAAGTTCTATTACATGGTGTCGGAAGTGTACTGACACGAGTTCTATTAAATGGTGTCGGAAGTGTACTGACACAAATTCTATTACATGGTGTCGGACGTGTACTGACACAAGTTCTTTTACATGGTGTCGGACGTGTACTTACACAAGTTCTATTACATGGTGTCGGAAGTGTACTGACACAAATTCTATTACATGGTGTCGGAAGTGTACTGACACAAATTCTATTACATGGTGTCGGAGGTGTACTGACACAAGTTCTATTACATGGTGTCGGAAGTGTACTGACACAAGTTCTGTTACACCATGTTTGGTTGAAACTCAACAACCCATGTAAAAATGCGACTCATCCTCGACGTAAATACGTACGCAAAATTTTTATCAAATATATATATATATATATATATATATATATATATATATATATATATATATATATATATATATATATATATATATAAATCTCTTGGAAAACTTGTGCGGCAAGCTTAAAGGGGAAATCTTTTACGCGTTTTCTCTTTGATTAAGTTGTAATTTATAAGTGTATGAGAAAGAGTTAGTGACATTTTGTGCTTAAATGCTACATATTATGTAATCTAAAATTACATCTAGCTGTATTGTTTTTCAAAGACAGAATTTATTTTAAAATCATGTTTATATTAAATATTAAAAATTATGAAATTTATATATTTACTATTATATATATAAATGTCTAGATGTTCTTTACGGAAACATCTGACTCAGCCCTACATGAATATATGAGGCGAGCGACTTAACTTCGACCCCTATAATGTGGTATAATACAGTGCTGCCAGCGCTAGGTTTAGATCTAGATTTTTTCGACACAGTCTAGGTTCTTTATTTCAAAAATAGTTCTAATCTAACCTTTTCTGTAAAACATTAAATGAACGAAATGTAAGTACACAAATTAATAAGTTTGTGCAATTAAGATGCAAAAAATTCGATATTTCAAAAATAAAATTAAGCATTAGATGGCAAAAAAATGTTCATCCGCTTTTTCATGTTATCTATATATATAAAAACTAAAGTATGTATGTCCTTTATAGCCGACTAAACCATTCATTCGATCACCATAAAACTTTTAGAGACTTTTGAGTACGCTCCTGGGATGGTAACTGGCTACTTTTTTTGCAAAATTTAACACTTATGGGGCGCTGGGGGCCCATAATATGATTTTTGTTTCTAATATGAGCTATATAAAAATTAGTTTAAGCGTTGGCTATTAGGTAAATTGATGGATTTTAAACAAACTTTGTAGATAACAAATCGGTAGCCGATATTGAAATACTATAGGACACTAATTTTCTAATGTCCATTTCTTCTGGGCTGGTTGCTCAAAATGTCATTTTTTTATAAACGTTTAAGATTTTATTCCCCATTCAAGTATTAAAGATCTAGATAAATATAGAGAAATATATCCGCTTTGAAATCGATTGAAATAAGCAGGTGATTTAAACTTGACATATTGCACTAATTGGGCCCTGGGGCCCTTAATGTCATTTTTTTGCTAATATGAGCTATATAAAAATTAGTTTATGTGATAGCTACTGAGTAAATGAATTGATCTTAACCAAACTTTGTATATAAAAACTTGCTAGCCCATATTAAAATTATAAAGGGCACTGCAGTTGTAATATCCAATCGTTCAGGGCGGGGGGCCCAAAATGTCATTTTTTCGAATATGTTTGAGATATTATTTGCCATAATATTTTAACGATCTTGAGAAATATATCAATGAAGAAACTGAATTAAAATGAACAACATGTTGAAATTTACATCTTACATCGATTGGGCCGGGGGCCCAAAATGTCTTTTTTCGTATATGTTTGAGATATTATTTTGCCATTCTATTTTTAACGATCTTGATGAAACTGAATTTAAATAAAAAATGTTTTTAAAATGTATATCTTCAACCGAATCGGCCTGGGGGCCCCTTAATGTGTTTTTTCCTTATCCATATATATAACATTCAAAATATGTATGTTATTATGTATGTATGTATGTAATTTATAGCTGACTAAACCATTCATCCGATCGCCATGAAACTTTTGGAGACTATTGAGTACTCTTCTGGGATGGTAACTGGCTACTTTTTTTTTGCAAAATTTAACACTCATGGGGCGCCGGGGGCCCATAATATGATTTTTTCTTATATGAGCTATATAAAAATTAGTTTAAGAGTTAGCTATTAGGTAAATTGATGGATTTTAACCAAACTTTGTATATAACAATAGTGGCGGATTTAGGTTTGTCTGCGTGGGGGGGGGGCCAGGAGAATTTCAGGGGGCGCAGAAATTTTTTTTTATTCATTCACTTAGTGCAAATATTTCTAGGTGCTGAAATAAAATTCTTTGTCTTAATTGCTGGTTCTGCAATGAAGATTAGAAATTTGATATGAGATTCACTCTTATTGACTTATTGCTATATTTTATGTTGAAAAAAAACATTTCTGCTCACTTTAAATGTGAGATTTACTTTAATAAGTTTTCTTTTTAAGAGACTGCTTTAGTCTCAAATATGAAATCTAAGGTTTGTTGTTTATGTTACATACATTTTCAGAGTTGCCCTATGGCAACTTGCTAAACAAAAAGAAACATCTAGTCTTAAGTAGATACGGTTAATCAATTGAATTTATGAAAATGGTGGTTTATTTGGGAGCTGTTATTTGTGACAAAATCTAGATTTCTCATAATCCTTTGTGTTCACTTTCAATTGCTGAATATCCTAGCAGACTTAAACATATAAAACTCTGCATAATAAGTTTATAGTCTTTGGGCTAAATAAAACATCTAAAATATTTTGATAATGAGGTAGAATTTGATTAATTTTTTTATAGACCTCCAATCGTTTGTTGTAATATCTGCAAGATGACTCATCAGTTTGTTCAGCTTGCCATAAATAGAAGTGAAAGTAAATCAAACAAATCACTAAGTTTTAATTAATAAATGTTGCGTTGATCATTCAAAGTACATTATTTAATATTATTTTTGTCTACATCAAACCCTTGCAATGAATCTCTTCAATATACAAACAATTGATTTATATTCAGGAGAGTAGTAGGTCACAAATGCAAACAAAATATAAGATAATTTAAAAATGTTAATAATTAATAAAAGGCCTAGGTAATTAAAGAAATCATTTATCATATACATATTATATGCATATATCATATGTAGGATAAGAAGATGACAGTAAATTATGAACTTAGTTCCAAAGAGAACAACTTATTTTTACTAAAATTTTAAGAGCTACTGTTTTTAGTTCTTGTAATAGTTTTCTATCTGAAAGAATGAAATGAGAATTTTAGCTGGTAAAATATTTCAGTTTAAGACCAGGTAATCTGATGCTACAAATAATGAAAAACACAGAGACCTTGGTGGAGCGGATTGGTCAGGGTTAGTAACACACACAATGAGTGCCAATAATATTATACTTATAAATAAACTAAACAATTTACATCAAAATTTTTAAAAATAATTTATCACTGGAAGTTTGAGCTTCAAACTTTGGGAAAATCAATGAACTTTACACAAACAATGATTGTAAGTTCCTTAAATAAACATTTAAAACTCTAATAACAATGCAGGACTAAACACAAACCATGGATAAGTATAGGACGCAATATTCTTCTGTGTAGAAGGAGCGTCTGTAACAGATAAGATAAGATAGAGCCCTTAGCCCAATATAAATTGCTTTCTACGTGATTTCATTGAAGCAAAACGATTTACCGTTGATTCAAAGTCAACGTTCTCAGCTAGATCACGTTCAATTGAAATTAATGCCGATCCAGACAGACATTTGTTTGTCATTGTTGAGCGCAAATAATTTTTGATGAGTTTCTACTGAAACTTCTTTCAGCAGTAGCACTACTAACAGGAAGAATCAAGTAAATTTTATAGAGTATTGACAAATTAGGGATACCTTATGCCATTTGTTTTTCAGTCAAGGACGGCTGAACCTTTTTAAGTTGTAGTTCACTAGCTAATGATACATAGAGCAATGCATACAAATCTTTAAAGGTATCATATTCTACGATTGCTTCTTCGAGGTTAATTTCGTGTTTGTAAATTTTGCATAAACTTTGAAAATAATCTTAATTTCCTTCCGACATTTGTGATGGATCAAAACAATAGAAATAAGTAACTGTGCCCCAAAAGTCATTAAATCGATCATCTATTTCTGTTACAAGTGTATCCAAGATAGTGAAGTACGTTTCAGATTTAAAGCATGCTGTTGGATCATCAGCCATTTTATCTTTGCTAAGTTCGCCTGCCATGCTTTTCTTTTTTGCAATTCACTTTTCTTTAAATTCTGTTTTAACATCTAGTTTGGAACAATTTTCGTTAATAAATGATTTGATATCTACATTCAGACTTTCAAAAGCTTCATCGTTTCTCATTTCAACAAACTTATTTCTTCCAACATCGATCAATTGCAAACGCTTTGCAAGTAGTTTGATAACACGAAGATAACTTTTGTACAAATAGCATCAGAAAAACATAAGAATATTTTATTATTAAAATAGATAGTCCAATAGTTTCTGCTCTGACACTTCCTTTATATTCTGTTGATTCCCCTGAATCAACTGTGGCTAGAATAGCAGAGAATGATCCAACAACTGCATGCCTACGTCTTGAACATCTTGTATCAGAAAGTCGTTTCAGAGTATCTACTGTTGATTCATATTGAGATTTCTTGTGTTCTTTAAGAGTATGTAGACGTGGTAAACTAGCTAAGGAATGCATACAATCTTAAATCTGTGCCAAAAAACAACTGTACATCACTGTTTATAGACATTGCTTCGATAGTAACCACATTCAAAATATGGTCACAACAATTGGGTGAAATTTTCTTTATCTGAGTTTGAAGGCCACTCTTAATTCCAGAGTATGCTGTCCTTGACAGAGTGTGAAATCAATGTTTCGCTTTTTTAGTTCCTTTAAAACAGTGGTGCTCAATTATTTTCTGTCGCGCCCCCCTCCCAGAGCCGTCTTTACACAATTTTGGGCCCCCGGTCAAAGAAATAGTGTTGGGCCCCTGGGCAAAGAAAGAGTGAACGCAGGAATAAAACATAAATATACATAATATATATGAATAAACATATTACCATGGGGCCCCTATGCTCGTGGGCCCCCGGGCAAATGCCCAACGGGCCTTTGCGTTAAGACGGCCCTGGCCCCTCCTAGGAAGAAGAATATATTTCGCGCCCCCCGCGCGACAGTAAATAGTATCATTTGTCTATAAAATTGTTATAAGTACACCATTTCACGCCCCCTTATAGGGAGCCTCGCGCCCCCCCTGGGGGGCGCGCCCACTCTTTGAGAATCACTGCTTTAAAATCTTCTCAGCAAAAGCAGCAGCATTTTATATTTTTTATTAATTTTTTAATTTAATTTTTAAAGTCCCATAAATGGTGGTCGTAGAGGTCCTAATGTTTACGTTAGACCTACTATGGGCGTGCTTGGTAGACCTTGATGGGCGCCCCATCTCCCTTCCAGGTCAGCGGAGGACTTTCCTAGCGTAAGTCATTTCCCATTTTTATTGTGGCTTTAGCGTGGGCTAGAATCCACGCCCCTCAGCTTGTGAAGCAAGCGCACTATTCGCTATCCAGCCACTGTTTACCAAAGTATAAAAGCCTATAAATCTTTCCACAACATGTCCTGCTTTTTAACAAAATTAACGTAAAGAACCTGACATCTGATCAATTCTAGATATATCAATGGTTGATTCAATAATTAAAGAAAAGAATTGTGCAGACTTAGCTTCATTATCAATTGTCGCCGATAATTCAGATGCGAGTGATTGATTTAAACCAGATAGTACAATTTCGTCATTTGAAATACGATATTTAGAAAGCAGTTTGGTGTTGATTAGAAGTTTCGTGTTTAGCAATCTTTTTTTCTGTCCTTGTGACACGTTTTTAGTGTTCATCGAGGGCGTCTTTAGGGGCGCCATTTTAGACCCAACAGGGGCGTGGGGGGGCAAGCCGCCCCCCTGCCCTATAGCTAAATCCGCCACTGTATAACAACTTGGTAGCCGATATTGAAATACTACAGGGCACTAATTTTCTAATGTCCATTTCTTCGGGGCTGGGGGCTCAAAATGTCTTTTTTTATAAACGTTTAAGATTTTATTCCTCATTCAAATATTAAAGATCTAGATAAATATAGAGAAATATATCCGCTATGAATTTGATTGAAATAAACAGGTGTTTTAAATTGACATATTGCACTAATTGGGCCCTGGGGCCATTAATGTCATTTTTTTGCTTATATGAGCTTTATAAAAATTAGTTTAAGGCTTAGCTATTAGGTAAATTTATGGATTTTAAACAAACTTTGTATATAACAACTTGGTAGCCGATATTGAAATACTATAGGACACTAATTTTCTAATGTCCATTTCTTCGGGGCTGGGGGCCCAAAATGTCGTTTTTTTATAAACGTTTAAGATTTTATTCCCCATTCAAGTATTAAAGATCTAGATAAATATAGAGAAATATATCCGCAATGAAATTGATTGAAATAAACAGGTGATTTAAGCTTGACATATTGCACTAATTGGGCCCTGGGGCCCTTAATGTCATTTTTTTGCTTATATGAGCTATATAAAAAGTAGTTTATGTGATAGCTACTGAGTAAATGAATTGATCTTAACCAAACTTTGTATATAAAAACTTGGTAGCCCATATTAAAATAATAAAGGGCACTGTACTTTTAATGTCCAATCGTACAGGGCTGGGGGCCCCAAATGTCTTTTTTTCGAATATGTTTGAGATATTATTTGCCATTCTATTTTTAACAATCTTGAGAAATATATCAATGATGGAACTGAGTTAAATATGAACAGCATTTTGAAATTTACATCTTACATCGATTTGGCCGGGGGCCCCAAATGTATTTTTTTCGAATATGTTTGAGATATTATTTGCCATTCTATTTTTAACGATCTTGAGAAATATATCAATGATGGAACTGAATTAAAATGAACAACATTTTGAAATTTACATCTTACATCGAATTGGTCGGGGGCCCCAAATGTCTTTTTTTTTAGTTGTATACTCTAAGATATTATCTCTCATTCAGTTTTTAAAGAACTTCAGAAATATATCAATGATGAAACTGAATTTAAATGAACAGGTTTTCAAAATGTATATCTTGAACTGAAAGGGCCCGGGGGCCTCTTAATGTAGTTTTTCCTCATATTAGCTATATAAAAATAATTTAAGTGTTAGATAGTGAGAAAATAACTGGATTTTGACCAAACTCCGTATTTAAAAACTTAAGAGCCTATAGTAAATTGCTATATGGCACTGAACTCATAATGTCGATTTCCTGGGGGTTGGGGGCCTTAAATGTGTTTTTTTTACTAAACTTTTAAAATTGTATTCCCCATTCAATTTTACACGATATTAGGAAATATAGATAAAAATATTTATATATTTACAATGAAATTGATTGAAATGAACAGATTTGCGAACTTCATATGTTAAACGTATGGGTCCGGTGACCCTTAAATTAATTCATTTTTTAACTAGATGTATTTCTTTTTACTGAAATCGTTGCAACGCACGACGGGTCTGCTAGTATTATGATAAATATAGCTCTACCCCACTGAATATTCGAAGCAAGCAGCATGCAGTGCCATCTGTCTAAAGAAATCTGGTACACGATAAAACAGCTTTAATGAGCCAAAATATTCAATTTTATTAGACTTGATGACAAACTTAACAGATTTAAAATTGTCATCTGCCTGCGTTGAGAGAATATTCTCGCACGTTTACATGGTATTATAGTCCAAAGATAAACTAATGCACCCCTCATATATACATAGTTATAAAAACACTTTTCCTCTTCCATATTCAACAACAAACACAAAAAATCCTCGTTCTGTCTGTCCGGGATTCGGAAGTGGAATGGGTTAACTGATCAAACGAGGAAAACTAAAACTCTATTAACATTTAAAACTCTATAAACATTTAAAACTCAAATAAAAATGCAAGACTAGACTTAAAAGATTGATAAAAGTAGGACTCAATAATAGTCTGTATAAAAGGAGCGTCTGTAAGAGATACAATAAGAATGATGCCAAGAATGCGGATAATATTGCCAATACGATTTATAAGGAAGATGAGATAAGTGATGAATAAATGCAGATGTAAGTATATTTTACAAAAATTATGTGCAACATTCGAATACCTTAGGGGCGTCAATAAATGACGAAGCGCATCTAAAAGGGCGGGGGTCACACTTAAGTGAGATGTGTGACAAGGGGAGGGAGGTATTTAAGAACTGTGATGCCACATAAAAAATGCACAACTTTAAATGAAAGCTCCACTTAAATATTTTATTGCTGACAATAAATGTATCAAATGACGTTTAAAATGGCTCCGCGTGAGTTACGATTTTAGAAAGCTGCAGTATACTAAATACTAGGTTTTTCCGAAAATTGTCACTGGCAGGCAGCACTGGTATAATATGCCAAATAATTGCGCTTTTAAATCCTTTATATTAACTCGTGGTGTCTGTTTGTTTGAGCACTTGCTTGCTTGTCAAAAAACTTTTGATCGATTTTTAACTCACTTCCTCCGAAGCTAGCGAGCTGAAATTTTGCAGGCAGTTTTGTACTAATGATAAAAACGAAGTTTTAAAATTTCAGATCGATCGCATGTACTGTAATTAAACTATTTAATTTTTAGATTATTTTATTTATCTCTATGTATCATGTTATTTTTTTAGATAGAGTGTCGAGATGCGTATTATATTGAAGTACCTTTTTAATACTTTCCTGTTGCGCGATTCGTTGCGTATTAACTGGACTATAATTTTTAAAAAAATATTCCTAATCGGGGCGCATTATATTTTTTACGAGATATAACTAAAATTTTGGATTTTTCGATTGTTGTGCGCTGCGTATTATAATGAACATTCTTTTAGTTATGTCTCGTACATAAAGGATTTATAGTCAAAAACTTGGTTTTTTAAGGGTTCTTTTTATTCTTTTACTCCGGTTATAGACTGAGTTAAATTAAATCAAGGCGATGAAATTAGTTCATTCTTTAAAATATATATTTAACTTTTTAATTAAAAAATAATTATTTACGATTAGAAATAAAATTGATTCAATTGACTCTGTCTTTATTTCACATTGAACTAAAAATGTAATGATGATTTTATGCCTAGTTTAAACTCTAAGCTACTTCGACTTTCACAAAACTCCACGAGACCATACTAAAACATTTCTTAATATCTTATCAATTTTCTTTTGATACAGACTTAGATCATGTTTTTTCTTGAGATATATCAATAGCAAATTGTGAAGTCTGTAGGCATTTTTAAATCCCTTATATTAACTTCACCGTCTTGTATCTCTCTCTCTCTCTCTCTCTCTCTATCTCTCTCTATCTCTCTCTCTCTCTCTCTCTGTCTCTCGCGGTCCCACCCAAGGAAAAATAAATGTCAAAAATAAATACCCAAATCCTGTGATCTTATCGAGCTGACATTTTGAACATAGACTTGTGTCTCCTAACAATGCATTGTGTCAAAATTTCAGATCAATCGAATGTAGCGTAATTAAATGAATGAATGTTTAGTTTTATCTCTATGTTACATGAGTAGCCGTCTGCTATAGTTCACAGGAGGTTCACTCCAGCCCTTGATGTCACAGGTGTCTGTCGCGCGGTGCGTATTACACTGAACAAAATCAATACCTTTAGTAAGGTCTCATAAATAAGTTATTTATAGTCAAAAACTTTGTTTTTACGGGTTGTTTAATTTTAAAAAAACTTTTATAATAACAATGAAAGTGGACACTATACATTCTATAACAACTTTTTTAGTAACAAAGAAATTTGACAAATGTTACGTACCTATGAAGTGAACCCTAATCTATGGTTTACACAAATCTTAGTTTAGTTTATATTTTAATTTTAAATGTTGATTATTTTCTTTAGTTAACTTCATGTAATATTTGACTTATCTTGATCAGATATCTTAGAACTCATCTCTCCGGTTCAGGAAACTTACCAACTGTGAGTGTGAAGTAAGCTCATTTCATATTTTAACACCAAGAGAACTCGCATTTAATGCCTTGGGGTGAATGTAGTGATGTAAACCCGCGCTGCAATAAAAATTACAGGAAAGATGGACTTTCACATGATTGACTTTAAAAAATGTTATTACTAAATACATTCTTGATTATTTAAGGATGCAACTTTTTGTGGTCTGATCACTGCATTGCAATTTGACAGAAACTTTGGCTGTTCACAGACCACTGTTCATTTTAAACATGACCCTTAAATATTTAATACAAGTTATGAACACGTACAAAGTGGTTTCCATCAGCTAGCATTTTCTGACACATTTAAGATAATTTATTATAACAAAAATGGTATAATGTATATACCATTTTACAAAAATCCTTATGTTAATTAGAAATACATTGTTAATATATTTTTAATGAAACAAATTTTTCTTACGCACAAAACAATAATATATTAGATCGCATTGGTAAAAAAAAAGATTTATTGCTGGGGGAATGATGATTATGCAATATCTACAAGAGTTACACCATTAATTAAATCAATAGACATAGAAATAATAGAGGATAGATTAACCAATAATAGATTAACGATAATACATAGGACATAAACTCTTACATGGAAACACAATAAACCACAATCTAATATTAAACTCGGACTGACAAGGAATTATATAATGATATTTATTACATATTCAAAACAAACCCCAATAAATCCATTTTCATGCCGCCTGATCTATGTCTGTGGAATTGATTACCTGAACAATACAGAAAAATAAACACACTATAAATATTGAAAACTTCAATAAAACTGTAGTTAAACATTAGCCTTGGATACACGTAAGCAACAACCGGTTGTATAAAATATGCGTTTTACTGTAATATACATGATTAAATTAAATCTAGAGCTCTAAACGTGGTTATTGTTATCTGGGAAGCTGTAAGACACTTGTTAAAAATACTTCATGTTGTGAGCCATAGAGAATCCTTTGTAAGTTAAATTTCAAATAATCAACGTATTAATTATATTTGACGTAACTGAAAAGAAAACTATATTTATGATCTTTTAGACTTGCCTGTCTGATTAAGCTCTTCTTTTAAAAAAGAAAAAAAAACAAATTGAATGCTCTTATTTTTAACGTGTAGCGTCTTTTTAAATGTTACAGTCTTATTGTTACATAATACTTTCATTTTCGAAACATCATTCAGTAAACAGCAAATTATCGAATGTTAAGATTTCTATTTTCTTTAAAATGCAACTAACAAAATAAACCCAACAATTTTGAAGACTAAAATTTCTGTTAAAAGTATGTTTATATTCAGCTACTAAGTTCAGTTTAGAAATAAAATTAAATACGTCTTATATAATTATATATGGCAGAAAATGTTAGACTCTTATAGACATAAAGTGGGGCTTGATTTTAAAAATGTGTGTAAAACCTTCCCATTGGAGTCCAAAAAGATATTTGTTTATTAACTTACACAGAAAATTATAATAAACATAAATCTATTACATCTTTATTCCTTGGATTTTTACGATACCTTAAAAATTATCAATATGTGGGCTGTCTATAGGCAGGTTTCACATATATATAAATAGATATATAGATATATATATTTATTTATATATTTATATAGATATATTAGGGGACAGCCGAATATCTGGAATGCCAGATATCCGGACCAAATATTGCGATTTACGCTACTATCCGGATTAGGCAAATATTTATGGCAGATCCGGATATTATCCGGATATTAATTAAGTAAAAAATTTAATAATTCAAATTAAATTAATATTAAGAAGATTGTAATCAAATTTATAAAAAGTAAAAAACATTAATCATAAATCAGTACATTTAAAAAGAATGGATAGTGAGAGAGCATTCAGCACAGCGAGGAAGATAAATGATGATAAGCGTTCTCGCTTGTCGCCGAACAAACTTGGAATGTTATTGTTCTTGAAAAAGAATTTGGGTATGACAAACACTTAATTTTTCGAGACTTAAAAATTGAAGAAACAAACTACAAACTTAAAGGTAACAAGTACTGCTGAGTACTGTGTTACAACTTACTAGTAACTACTAATTAGTAACTATTTTATTTACTCATGTCATTAAATTATGTTCATTGTTATAGTTGATATATTAATTTTATGTTTTAAAATTAATTATTTTAGGTTAAAAATAATTTTAAGTTCAATTTGTAATTATTAGTTTATACTATAAACTTCAATAATTAAACAGGAGCCTTCAGGGCTGGATTTCTGCCTAGGCCTACAAGGCCCGGCCTAGGGCCCCAGCCAGCCTAGGGGCCCCGGTGGTGTAATCTTTACATAAGCAAAAAAAGATTTACTTTAACCAAAAGAAACAATCTTGAATTTAGAACATTTGAGGAAAACCGAAATTGTCTTCAATAAGTTGATAACTACACAACAAATTGAAACATAAAAACATTATTCCAAATAATAAAACAAAGTTCTATTGTTTATTGACCCTCTCTTTTATATTCGTAATAAAAGTATCGACATCACGATGTCTGACTTCAATAAAAATCTAAGCGGGTTTCAGAAAAGAAACATAATAAAGAGAAGAACATCGAAAAAGAAAAAGAGCTTCTTCTTAATGTATCTAAAATAAACACATTTTTCGTCTCGTCTAAGTCTAGACCTAGTTCTCGCTCTAGTCCTAGTACTTCATGTAGTAGTACTAGTGCATTAGCCAGTGGCAGTTGCAGCGATGCTGCGAATGACCGTCAACAGGCAACTCCAACAAACCTGTCTGACTGCAACTAGCTCCCTGAAAACATTATTTCTGAATAACCTGTAACAGCCAGTGTTGTAGTGGAGGGTGGGTGCGGGAGGGCTTTACCCTCCCACCTTTTTTGACAGGGAGGTCGCGCCCACCCTGCATGGTGGGCAGGCAATTTCAATTAACTTCAAATTGAGACTGTGTTAGTTGTAGAACTTGTACCTTTGAGAAAAATACATACGCTGCGTGAAAAGTTTGAAAAAAGAGGGCCCTGTCACCTCTTTTTTTAGGACTACACCAATGGTAAAAGCTACAAAAAAAAGATTATTTTGAAAATCCTGATTATATTTCTTCTTTAAGTGACGATCCTGATGAGTGGATGCTAGACGAAGTTACATTAGAGTGCCTTGTTCAAAATGGCATGAAACAAAATATTGATGCCAACTTTTCTTTTTCTAGGCTTCAATACACAGATAAAACCAGCATGGGCGTAGGGAAGGTGGGGCAAGGGGGCATTTGCCCCCCCCCCTACATTTGAGAAAAAAAAATGTCATAAAAATGTCATAAAGTTGTTACAATAAAACTGAACTAAATTTCCTGAAAGTTTATTACATGGAAGACAGTTTACATTTATCAGACAAAAAAAAGAATTATATCTGCAAGTATAACTGATTACATTACTGATTGTTTTAAATATTCCAGATGTTTAAAAATTTCTGTAACATTTTCAGCAAAAAACCGCAAGCTTTTATATTTATGTAACCAACTAGTTTCACATAGCAAAGGAACATTTAGGATAAGTTTTCTTTGCTGATTACTTTCTCGGAAAAACACTATAATTGACTTAATTGTTCCTATTGTGTTTCGTACAACATTAACATTATTTAAATCGTTCACAACAAGATTTAGTTTATGAGAACTGCAATGTACAAATGCTGCTTTTGGGTATTTTTTTCGAATGATTTCTTGGACTCCTCCTTCTTTACCTGCCATTGTAGAACATCCGTAGTATCCTTGACCAAGAAGCTTTGTCATATTTAATCAAAATTCTAATGAGTTAGTAATGATGGTGTTCGTTAAACCTTCAGCTGTTATATTGACAATTGGAATATATCCCATGAATTCTTCTGTGAACCTCATTTTCCCATTTTGTTATTTTGACAAATGTAACACCAAGTGACATCTGCTCAATGCCTGAAATGTTATTTGTCTCTTCGGCAAGTATAGAAAATGCAACTGAATTATTTGCTTCACGAACAATGTCTTCACGCAAGAGAGACCCACAAATTTCGATTATAGTGTTTTGCGTAGTTGCCGAGATACACTCAGCGGTTACCCGTCAAAACGGCCCCAGACAAATTGTTAACATTTTTTAAAGAAAAACATTAACTTTTTTTTTCATTTTAAGCTTTCGTCAACTTTTTCACCCTTAAGAAAAGTGGTAAAATTGTAAAATTATTTCTTGTGATGTTATTATAGTGTTTCTTGTCAACAAAAAACCGTTATTGGTACCATTTCGCGTAAAGGATATTAAATTCACTTTTGTGGTGTTATTATTATTGTTTATTGTTAGCTAAACCTGACACTGAATAGGTGAGTAAAAATACGAATATATTTGATTGTACATTTTACTATTAGTCCATCTATTAGTCCAGGGCCGTTTTGTCGGGGCCGTTATGTTGGTGAACCATACCCAGCACTACAAGAACCAATTGACAAACGAATACCAAGAACTTCATCTCCAGATTCAACACGAAACTCTAACAGTTCATACAAATTACCAGAATTTGATTCTGTTCCACGAAGTGCTAAAAAATGCATCAAAATAGGATTGTAGAAATGATGGGACCCAGTTCGTTGCGATTTTCTTGAATTTGTCTTCTAAATGATGAGTCCAACTGCTTATTTATAGAAACTGCTTTGGCTTCCAATAAAGCAAATAAAATTGCTTGCATATTCATGGTAGCCTTTTGTGCCATAATGTGCTTTGCAGGTTGCTAAGTGCATCTTCGTTGAAATCTTTATATTTTGTACATGGTTTGATGACAAATACCCACTGAACTCATAGAATTTCTTTTTGCTGAAACAACACGCAATATTTGCAAAAGGCACCTATTAACATTTGCGAGTATACAAGCCACGGTGAATAGTCTGATAACCATGCATATCTTAAAACTAAAAACTCTGTTTCCCTCACTTTCAGCTCTAAAATTATAATTTTTATCAAGGGTCTAACAATCACGAATCAGCTGCAATTTCAACTTGTTTGAAAGGTCGTATGTCCAGACATACCTTCCAATATCCAATTTAGGTAATGAGTAAGTGTCAGCGACAATCAAATTAGGAACAGTTGCTTCAGTTGTGTCTCGCTGTTGAACGTATACTGTTGTCCTCAATGCCAATGATAAGTCAGATGCTACAGGCGCCCCAAAATCTTCTAATAACGGCATTTCGGAATCCCGCGATTGGTCTACTTTTTTATTTTTTTTTAGCCTGTAAAAAAATTTCTGATATCCATCCTTGGTAATCCTGCAGTTTCTACACGTATATTATTTCACAGCAAAATTCAATTTTTTCGTGAGAACTTAAGTTTTTAATTTATTAAATGCATTAATAAATGTTGTATTTTAGCTATTACAGCACTAATTTGTAAGTCGTATTAATTTCTAAGGCTTTTTTCGACCTCTTATTTTATTCTGAACTTAAATTTAATTGAAAATTGTACCTGTATTGCATTGTCAGTTAAAATAAAAAAGTGGGTTTTTTTGCCCCCCACTGGAAAAATTCCTAGCGACGCCCGTAAAAACCAGGTATCTATCGCTCTCACTTTTTAACCAAACATTAACAAATGGTGAAAACGACCTCGACCTTGGCTCATATTTTCGAAGATGTTTGGGAAATTGCGGGTCACTGGCTAATGAACTGTTCAACACTGGAAAACCACAGTTCAAAGAATGAAGGAAACATGAGAATTCGGAAGGACACAGGTCAGCATTTGTGACATTATCTAGAAAGAATGATGGTGGTAGAGTTGACAAGAGTCTTGTTCTTCTAACAGAAGAAGAAATAAAATACTGGCATGAGGTTTCGAGGCGCATTGTGGCTGTTGTGAGGTCACTATCTGCACGCGGATTACCATTTAGGTTTCCATGATAGATTTGGATTAAAAAAAAACAACAACAAAAAACACTTGGAACTATGTTATGACTTATGACCCAGAACTTTTGGCTGAGTTCGATCCTTTTCTGGACGTACACATAAAACGCCATGGAAACAAAGGAAGTGGCACAACTTGATATCTATCGTCAAAAATATGCGATGAAATGATCAATATAATGGCAGAAAAGGTGATAAATACAATCATGACTGAGATTAAACATGCCAGAAGATTATCTATCGCTGTGGGCTCAACTCCGGACATTTCTCATGTAGATCAATTTTCAATCATTGTGAGATATGTCTCTGAAGACGGATGTACTATCGAACGATTTTTGAGATTCATTCCAGTATTCATTCATAGTAATATACATTGCATTATTCTGATGTTTATTAAAGACACTTAAAGATTATATGTTCGTACTGGGGCATTTAATTTGCTACATTTCCAAAATATTTTCGACATGATGGGGGGCCCAAAAGTTAAAAGTGCCTAGGGGCCCTGTGTCTCTTAAGTCCGGGCCTGGGAGCCTTGGAAACTAGGACAGGCGGAGTGTTGGCTTTCGTTTTTAACTTCTTTGGCATTGACTAGTACGCTTACAGTAGTCAATTATTCAATACTTTCAATTCAGTATTTACATTTAAACAATTAACTTATATGATATAAGTTCTAATTTTATATTCTTTGTGGGTTTTTTTTCATTTGCATTTTAAATGAGAGTTGCAATTGTGATTTGATTTGCAAACTTAAAAATAAAAAAGTTGCTTGTCTCACGTGTTATATCTTATTCAGCCATATAATTTTGAAACTCTAATCTATTGTGAATATTATAATTATACAAAATAAGTTAAGTAATAAATTAAATTATACATTAAATTATTAATATAGAACAACATAAACAAATTAACAAGCGTTGGTTACGAAATCATTCAAATCCATGAAAAAAATATAGTAAAACAAAGTTAAAAAGTTACAAGTATAGATAATATTCTACTATGTAGGATGACTCGTGGGAGATGCTGATCTTCTATCGAGCGCCTCCCCAGCCGGCGGATAGGGGAAAACCCAACTGGTATGGAGGGTACCGGGGAAATAAAATACCCGGGATGGACCAAAATCAGCCCTACTGCCTTGTAGGAAGTGGAGGGATCCACAAAGGCTAGGGACCTAACCCGAACAAAGGCAGCTACACATTGAGCTGTGAGGGGCAACCCCCCAAGTGGTTGTGCGCAAGGCCAACAACCCTGCCATGTAAAAAATTATAGTTACAAAAACACCGAAAAGAGTAACAAAAGACATTTCAGTCCTGGGAGAGGATGGATTCCTTGAGGAGGAAAATATGACGCCTAATAGTGAAAGCCAAAACCTGGAAGCTATTAGGCCGACAACCATCATTTCTACCAGGGCTACCACCGTCATTGGAGCTTGGAATGTCCGCACCATGTACGAGGCTGGTAAAGCTGCACAAATAGCCGCCGAGATGAGGAACTATAAGCTCACCATTCTCGGAATTAGTGAAGCAAGATGGACTGGATGGGGACAGAAGAGATTAATCTCAGGAGAGATGGTGTTATTTTCGCGACACGAAGAAGACGATGCCCCACATACCCTGGGTGTTGCTATGATGCTATCAAGGGCAGCACAAGGAGCACTCATTGGATGGGAGGCCCATGGACCTAGAATTCTTTTAGCAACCTTTCGAACAAAGAAACGTAGCATCAACCTAGATGTTATACAATGCTACGCACCAACTAATGAAAGTGATGAAGGAGACAAAGAAGAATTCTACAATAGAGTAATGACCATAGTCCAGGGTCGCCCACGGAGGAACATCGTCATCCTCATGGGAGACTTTAATGCCAAGATCGGCAATAGCAACACAGGGTACAAAGAGGTTATGGGACAGCAAGGGATAGGCGAGATGAACGACAATGGTGAGAGGTTTGCGGACATATGTGCCGCAGCAGACCTGGTCATAGGGGGGGGGGATATTTTCCAGCACAAGAGGATTCACAAAGTTACATGGGTCTCACCGGACATGAGAACGATGAACCAAATAGACCATGTATGTATTTGTAAAAAATTCAGGCGATCTCTCCAAGATGCACGTGTTAAGAGGAGAGCTGATGTTGCCTCAGATCACCATCTTCTTGTGGCCAGGATGAAATTAAAGCTAAAGAGACATTATACCGAGCAAACAGCATACAGGACTCGGTATAATACCTCCCTCCTGAAGGACCAAGCCAAAAAGGAAGAATTCAAAATCTCACTATTCAATAAGTTCCAAGTCCTACAAGAAATACTTGAAGATGAAACCACCGAAGGGAAGTGGCAAAGCATGAAAGAAACAGTACATTCAACATGCCAAGAAGTGCTAGGAAACAGGAAACAGGCACACAAAGAATGGATGACAGCAGGTACGCTGAGTAAAATAGAAGAAAGGAAAAGAAAGAAATCAGAAGTGAATAACAGCCGCACCCGAGCACAGAAAAACAAGGCCCAGAAGGAGTATGCAGATGCAAATTAAGGAAGTTAAGAAAAGCATCAAGATGGGACAAGAAGGAATTTGTTGATAAACTTGCTAAAGAAGCAGAGGATGCAGCTCACCAGGGGAACATGAGGGAACTGTTTGATACCATTAAGACGCTGTCAGGGAAATTTAGCAAGGTAGAGAGACCAGTAAAGGACAAAATGGGAAACACCATACCAAGTGAGGAGCAACAGAGTGGGAGATGGAAGGAGCACTTTGAAGAGCTCCTAAACAGGCCTGAAACCAAGGAATCCACCAGATATTCAACCAGCCGATAATGACCTACTAATTGACTGCAATATTCCCACCAAAGAAGAGATTAGCAGGGCCATTAAACAACTCAGAAATGGAAAGGCTGCGGGACCCGATGGCATCCCAGCAGAGGCATTGAAGGCGGACTTGGAAACCAGTGTGGAAATGCTACACCCTCTGTTTATGAAGATATGGGAAGAGGAGCAAGTTCCTTCCGATTGGAAAGAGGGATACCTTATCAAGATCCCAAAGAAGGGAGACTTAAGCTCCTGCTCGAACTACAGAGGGATCACCCTGCTGTCCATCCCAGGAAAGGTTTTCAACCGTGTACTACTTAACAGGATGAAAAACGCTGTAGACCCTCTGTTGCGGGACGAACAAGCTGGCTTTCGCACCAACAGATCCTGCACGGACCAGATAACGACACTGCGCATCGTTCTAGAGCAGTCACTAGAGTGGAGCTCGCCGCTCTATGTCAACTTTGTTGACTATGAAAAAGCCTTCGACAGTGTTGACAGGCAAACCCTGTGGAGATTGCTAAGGCATTACGGGGTGCCACAGAAGATTACGGATATAATCAGAAACATGTACGAAGGGATAAACTGCCGAGTTATCCATGGCCAGCAGGTGACAGATGCGTTCCAGGTGAAGACTGGTGTGAGACAAGGTTGCTTGCTGTCACCATTCCTCTTCCTGTTAGCCATTGACTGGGTGATGAAAACATCTACACAGCAGAAAAGGAATGGCATCCAATGGACCTTGTGGGATCAACTGGATGATCTTGACTTTGCTGATGATCTTGCCCTTCTTGCACATACCCAACAGCAGATGCAGGAGAAAACAAACATTGTCGCAGCCACTTCTGCTAGCATGGGTCTCAACATTCACAAAGGGAAGAGTAAAATCCTCAAGGTTAATGCCACCAGTACATCACCCATTATGCTTGAAGGAGAAGCCCTTGAGGAGGTGGACAGTTTTGTTTACCTTGGCAGCGTGGTAGATAAACAAGGTAGTACAGATGCGGACGTCAAAATAAGGATCGGAAAAGCAAGAGCAGCCTTCCAGCAACTCAAGATGTTTGGGTCTCTAACAACTTAGGCAGCAAGTTAAAAGTAAGGATTTTTAACGCTATGGTAAAACGTGTGCTGCTATATGGAGCCGAGACATGGAGAACAACGGCTGTAAACTTGACCAGAATCCAGTCCTTCATCAACAACTGTTTAAGAAGATTCTCAGAATTCACTGGCCAGACAAAATCAGCAACCAGGAACTGTGGCAGCGGACAAAACAGAAGCCCATTGAGGAAGAGATTATCCAGAAGCGGTGGAGGTGGATTGGTCATACACTAAGAAAACCTGCTCCTAACACAACAAAGCAAGCCCTGAAATGGAACCCACAGGGTACGCGGAAAAGAGGCCGTCCAAGAAACACTTGGCGCCCAGAATTGGAGGCAGACATCAAGAGAATTGGCCATGAATGGAAGATCCTGGAGAAGCTGGCCCAGGATAGAGATGCCTGGAGGTCTCTCGTAGGTGGCCTATGTCCTTGGAGGAATCGCAGACGCCGACTATGATCGGTGGATGCCCCTCATGGACGAGAAGGCTCAAAAACAACATGTAGGATGACAAACGAAGTTAACTAACAAAATATTAAACGTGAATCGTCAGAATAAAAGAAAAGTTTTTATTATGGCTCTCTATCACGACTTCTTATACACCACACTACACACTCAGTACAACACTGTTCTCTTGGTACACACTACACACTCAGTACAACACTGTTCGCTTGGTACATACTACACACTCAGTACAACACTGTTCGCTTGGTACACACTACACACTCAGTACAACACTGTTCGCTTGGTACACACTACACACTCAGTACAACACTGTTCGCTTGTTACACACTACAAAGTTAGTTGAACTTCGTTCAAGTTCGTTCATTCAATTCATTGTAAAATGTTCATCGTTGATATTGACAGTGTCACAAATCGTCATTTAAGATAGCAGTTACTATCCATTTGTTGCATAATAAATATTTAAATAAATATTATTAAATACTAGATATAAAGTATTCAAGTACACCGTCTTAGCTATTACACTTAAATGTGGAGTTATCTTGATCCGGGATCCGGATTCGGCAAATACTAAGGCCAAACTATCCGGATCCGGCAAATAGTAAAAAACCGTATCCGGTTGATCCCTAATATATATATATCCTCCTATATAATAAAAGGCAAGTTTCTGTCTGTCCTTTCTGTCCTTTCTGTCCTTTCTGTCCTTTCTGTCCTTTCTGTCCTTTCTGTCCTTTCTGTCCTTTCTGTCCTTTCTGTCCTTTCTGTCCTTTCTGTCCTTTCTGTCCTTTCTGTCCTTTCTGTCCTTTCTGTCCTTTCTGTCCCATCATCTATAGCGATTGCTCCCTCACACACATATGACTCCTACAGCCAATCACTAGCGGAGAAAAAATTACATATTACGCGGAGGTTCAAAACGAGTTATTTTTGGTGCAGTTTTTTGTCATAAATCATTATGTTGTTCCCATCTTGAAGTGATGCCTCCCGCTTATTCCAATGACAATTCTGCTTTTTCCTTGATGGTCCTGGGGGGTAGTGGCAAGAGTTTTAAGTGTTGTTGTGCTGTTATTGTTGTTGTTGTTTTGTTGTTGTTGTTATTTTTGTTGTTTTGTTGTTGTTGCTTTGTTGTTGTTGTAGCTATTGTTGTCGTAGTTGTTGTTTTTTTGTTGTTGTTTTGTTTTTGTTGCTGTTGTTATTTTTGTTGTTGTTGTTGCTGTTGTTGTTTTTGTTGTTTTTGCTGTTTTTGTTGTTGTTGTTGTCCACATCCCTTGCCCTGCGACGACAATGTCCTGCAAACGCTTCAGCATAACAACTACCAAAACATAACGTCCATGAACTTCACAGGTCACCCTACACTTATTCCCGTCTTTGGGCGGGCTTTGTTACTAGTATATTTATAAAAATGTATTAGGGCTACGGAAATTAACGATTAATTTCTCGATTAATCGATAAAAAAATTTAACGATTAAAATTTGTTTAAGGAATTAATCAACCCACCACTTATAAATGTACTGGAAGTCAAAAAGTAAAATATTTAGACCGATACATATAAACTAATTTACGGACGAATTCACGAACATTTTTGTTTTAAACTATTGACTAACGTGAATGTTCAAAATGTTGATAAAGGCTATTGTGTCCATTGAGAGAAATCGTTTGACTACACCACATTAGGCATAAATAATTTTAAAAAAAAACATACTTTAAAATTTCAAGCGTCTTGGGAAAAATAACATCTGAAGAAGCAACTAGTAAAAGGATATCAGACGCTGGAATTTTACTCAATTCAATGCAATCTTTTTTCTTTTCTATGTTATCTCAATTTATGGGAACCCGTCATTGCAAGGAACAAAGAGATCTTGACAAAAGCTGTTATATCAGCCAAACAATTTGTGAAGAGTTGAAGATATCAACTGAACGCAGAGTTAAAAGGATAACAAAAATATGAGTGGGGGAAATTAAGAAGACGTGGTTCTATTTTTAGAACAAGAAGTACAACGAAAAATGTTTTTATCCATGGATGTAATTATAAAGAACGCTTTGATCAGTTGCATGTCCTTGCAAGAAAATATTGGTATATAATGCCATGTAACCTACTAAATGAAGAATTTGAACATGAAATACATTACTTTATTGACATTGATAAAGAACAATTCCATATTGAAAGAAAAATGATCCAGGTTTTTATTGTTGTACATACACTACAAGAAGAGGCATTATGTTAGAAAAACGAGGGGAAAGGCCCCCTTTGATCTATTAAAATTGATTGAAATGAAAATATTGGAATTTTTTTTACCCAACATGGTAATTTGCTATGAATGTTTTCAAGAATTTCTATCAGTGTCGCTAATTGTGAAAGGAGCTTCTCCACAATGAGCGATTTAAGACAGCAAAATCTTGAAATGTGTCCACAGAACAAGATATTACAAATCATTTAAACTTTGATATCATAATACACGATTTTTATAATATGAAAGTAAATGCATAAATATTCTTACATACTAGCTAATGTATACAATTTCTTTGTTTGGTAATGTTTTTTCTTGTGTGTAAATTTAGAATATATTTTGTGTCTTGGGGGGGGGGACATGCGACCTCAGTAACTTTCTTGTTGCCTTTAAAAAAGAGATCGTGTATTTTTTTAAATGTGTATTTATAGGTATATCATCTTATGAGTCCTCTTTTATTACTGCCTACATAAATATGGCAAGCAATGGTAAAGATGTTCCCCACCTTTGCTTCGTTTCAATTACAACAATTTATTCATGTTTATTAATTTATAAAAAGCAAAATATAATCGACTAAGTGCCCGTACTTAAATGATACCACGCGATTTTGACTGATATTTCACCCTTTCCCCCTTCGTCACACGTCGTCACAAAAACGTAGGCCCCTTCTTCAATATGACGTCAAAAAACCTATGACACACCTCCCCCACCTTAAAAGCCGTAATTCCTATTTGACAATGAGAAATTTCAAATCGAATTTTTGTCATTTAAGTATGCAAGGCTGCACTTTATTAACGCAACACGCGATTTACATAAATGTCATTAAATAAAGTGTCAGTAATCAAATATTTCAGTGGACATTTTATTTAAAGTTGCGCGTTTTGAGGTGACGTCAGATTTCTTAAACACACCCCCCCTCGTCACAAATGTATGGCTCCCCTCCTTCCAGGTGTTTTGAGGTGACGTCAGTTTTCTTAAACACAACCCCCTCGTCACAAATATATGACTACTTTCCACCCGGGTGTTTTGAGGTGACGTCAGTTTTCTTAAACACAACCCCCTCGTCACAAATATATGACTACTTTCCACCCGGGTGTTTTGAGGTGACGTCAGATTTCTTAAACACACCCCCTCGTCACAAATGTATGACTCCCCTCCACCAAGGCGTTTTGAGGTGACGTCAGATTTCTTATACACACCCCCCTCGTCACAAATGTATGGCTCCCCTCCACCCAGGCGTTTTGAGGTGACGTCAGATTTCTTAAACACACCTCCTCGTCACAAATGTATGGCTCCCCTCCACCCAGGTGTTTTGAGGTGACGTATGATTTCTTAAACACACCCCCTCTCGTCACAAATGTATGCCTCCCCTCCACCCAGGTGTTTTGAGGTGACGTCAGATTTCTTAAACACACCCCCCTCGTCACAAATGTATGACTCCCCTCCACCCAGGCGTTTTGAGGTGACATCAGATTTCTTAAACACACCCTCCTCGTCACAAATGTATGACTCCCCTCCACCCAGGTGTTTTGAGGTGACGTCAGATTTCTTAAACACACCCCCTTCGTCACAAATGTATGACTCCCCTCCACCCAGGCCTTTTGAGGTGACGTCAGATTTCTTAAACACACCCCCTCGTCACAAATGTATGACTCCCCTCCACCCAGGTTTTTGACGTCATTTATGTATGGCCCCTAAAAAGGGAAAATTTGAGACTGCCCCGGGCGGCAAAAGTGCTAGCTTCACCACTGACTAAGCTTCTTATTTTACGAAAAATATAAATTTGTTGTAGCATGAAAAAGTTAAATGAGATAATATGTTTTACTTAAGGCTTGTGGGAGACTAAAAATCATTTGAGATTCTGTCCCTTGTTTAGCGGGATCGAAGTCAAGCGGCGTGCCACTTGGATAATAGAGGTGGGTTTTTTACGCCAAAAGCATTGGAGGGAAAAAGCAGTAAAAGTTGAAAAGTGAGTCTAGCAAATATATTAGTTAATGTAAAATGTGCATAGTTTTCTTAATTTGAATTGAACACCATTTTTAAATCTATTTTTTCAAACAAATATTATGTTGATATCTACTCAGCAAAGTTACATTAATAGAACAAAAATGTAACACATGATAATAAAAATAAGACTCTTACAATTGTTAATATATTTTAATAAGTTTTAAAAATGTTCATGTTAATAATCTTTCACAGAACTTAACTGTATTAAAATTTCATTAAAAATTGGATTTGAACATTGCTTTGTGGTGCGACGGATGAGAAGAAATGCGAAAAGATAAATAAAACAAACGTGTATAAACAAAGTTTTTGACTATTAATCCCTTATATATGAGACATAACTAACAGTAATAATTATGTTCAAACGTGACAAACATTTACAGATGGAATCTGTCTTAACTCCCATTTGCTTTATAACCCTGGGGTTGGGGTGGGAGTGGGGAAAGGTCTGCTCACCGATGGCTGGTAATTTATATAGAAGTAGAAATGATAATACGTACAGAAGGGATGATCCAATGTACAGAGTGATTTCAACTACAAACAGAGGAAATGATACTATTAGTAAGCAGAATGCATGATAATTGTTAGAGGAAATTACGCTATTTACACAAGGAATGATACTATTAGTAAGTAGAATGCATGATAATTGTTAGAGGAAATTACGCTATTTACACAAGGAATGATACTATTAGTAAGTAGAATGCATGATAATTGTTAGAGGAAATTACGCTATTTACACAAGGAATGATACTATTAGTAAGTAGAATGCATGATAATTGTTAGAGGAAATTACGCTATTTACACAAGGAATGATACTATTAGTAAGTAGAATGCATGATAATTGTTAGAGGAAATTACGCTATTTACACAAGGAATGATACTATTAGTAAGTAGAATGAATGATAATTGTTAGAGGAAATTACGCTATTTACACAAGGAATGATACTATTAGTAAGCAGAATGAATGATATTTGTTAGAGGAAATTACGCTATTTACACAAGGAATGATACTACGTGACATAAAAAGTGATAAGCTTCATATTCCTTTAGATCTTTATCTTTTTTTTTCAAATATATTTTCATCTTAAGAATATTTATGAGAGAATTAATAAACACTCCAATCGCCACGTAATCGACTACTTGTATTGAAATACTATCTCTTTGCCTAGCTACTTAAATGAAAGTGCAATTCATGACTAATAAAGAGGAATGCTCCAATCTTGTCATTCAGCTTCACCTTACTTTGAGCCTTACATAACTTGCCATTTTAACTACACTTCTGTGGGGCCTAGAGAGTATTTAGTGAAAGAGATTTATGCATGTGTTTAATCTGCATATGATTTACTTTACTTGCATGGTTTTCAAGGAGTAGAAAATGAGATCTGGTAAACATTATAAAATGACTGAAACTCTGCCAGAGTAATAACAGTTGTATATGTGTTTTATTTGAGATATAGAATTAGAAACAAACTATAAGTGAAACAATAATTTAATAGCAAATTGTAATTCTTCTGTAAATCATCCGACGCTGAACGATATCAGGGGGTGTATTGAGATATAAGTGGATTTGGATTCAGACGTTTACACAATTCATTGCGAGCAGAGAGAAGATTATTATTTGTTTTTAAGTGATATGTATAAGTCTTGTTTAAAGTTCTATAGGCCTACTGATTGTGACTTAAAAGATTTTGGTAGTTCAGAGAAGCCAAAATGATATTTCGTAAGCTTTCTAAATTGTTATATCATTTTTATAACGATTTAGTTTATAATGAGACAACTTGTTCAATCGTTTGGGTGAGGGCCATACACCATTGCAACGATAGTATGCCTTGCTTCGTAACATATCCGTGCCCATGTTAGCATTGGTAGCAGGTGCACAACAGTTGAAAGCCCTATGCTGCACAATCGGGAGATCGAGTCCGTGCTGTGATATAAAATTTCTGAAGTAACAGTTAGATTGGCAATTCCACATTCTGATTTGGGTTCCTAAATTTGGTTGTTTGCGGTTTAACTCTTAACATCGTCTTTTCAGTTTGGTTTGTTTATATTGACATATACAGTAATCTTAATGTACTATTTTTACATTTACTTTTTAGATTAGAAATAACAACATAACTGTTATTGAACAATGCCTAAACTTAAATTACAACAGATGCTGGTTTAGAAAATTATAATTTTAAAATAAAGTTTGGAACTTCTATTTATATATGTTATGTCAATTAATTTAAATGCGAATTTTTGTATACATTTATTTCAATTTTGTATTACTTTTACAAAAGTGAATCCACATTTATAAATAATAGCATGCAGTGCATTATAAGTGTCTTAAAGTTAATTTTAAAATATAATAACTTGGCCGAGTTTAAAGTGTTTTCTCGTGTAGTATATGGTAAGCTCAATACTAATAATGAAATCAAGTAGATTTTACCATTCTATATATAGAGAACACATATTGACATCGTGATTACCTACAAAATACTTTAAGGTAAATAACATAAATCCACGTAATATCGACAGTTGGAGTCTGATTTGTGATAATAAATGTTGTTGATGGGAACTTTTTGATTTTAAAATGGGATGGCTTTATAAGTAAATGGAACATATGTCAATGAGTCAGTTTGCCAAAATGCATCCACGAAACAATGATATTTTTTTTCAATATATTCAAAACACGAGAATTCTATGCGTACATAAATATGTGTGTCTAGGCATACGAGCTTGATCATGCATGTGTATATGTACTTTATGCTAATATGCAACTCTGTAAGTATGATTGAAATATGTTGAAAAAATAAAAGGAAAAAAATAATTTCTATGACACTAGAATTTACGATCTGCTAAGTGATGTTAATTAAACAATAGAACCATATAACCATTTAACTAACAAAACTCAGCATAAAACGAGCAACAAAGGTTCATGGTTATTACGTATTTTTAAATCCTTTATATTAACTCGTGGTGTCTGCGGCGGACCTTGCTTGCTTGCTTGCTTGCTTGCTTGTCGCCAAAACTTTTGATCGATTTTTAACCCACTTGCTCGCAAGATAGCGAGCTCAAATTTTGCAAGCAGTTTCGTACCGATGATAAAAACAATGTATCAAAATTTCAGATCGATCGCATGTACCGTAATTAAATTATTGATTTTTTAGATTATTTTTTTTATTCCTATGTATCATGCTATTTTTTGAGATAGAGCGTCGCGGTGCGTATTATATTGAACAACCTTTCTGTCGCGCAATAAGGTGCGTATTTTATTGACAGCTCTTTTTATAAACATATTCCTGATCGGTGCGTATTATATTAAACATGTTTTACGACACAACTTCAATTTTGTATTTCTGGATGGTCTGGCGCTGCGTATTATAATATACATTCTTTTAATTACTTCTCGTACATAAAGGATTTATAGTCAAAAACTTGGTTTTTTACGGGTTTTTCTTATTAAATCCTTTATATTAACTCGTGGTGTCTGCGGCGGACCTTGCTTGCTTGCTTGCTTGCTTGCTTGTCGCCAAAACTTTTGATCGATTTTTAACCCACTTGCTCGCAAGATAGCGAGCTCAAATTTTGCAAGCAGTTTCGTACCGATGATAAAAACAATGTATCAAAATTTCAGATCGATCGCATGTACCGTAATTAAATTATTGATTTTTTAGATTATTTTTTTTATTCCTATGTATCATGCTATTTTTTGAGATAGAGCGTCGCGGTGCGTATTATATTGAACAACCTTTCTGTCGCGCAATAAGGTGCGTATTTTATTGACAGCTCTTTTTATAAACATATTCCTGATCGGTGCGTATTATATTAAACATGTTTTACGACACAACTTCAATTTTGTATTTCTGGATGGTCTGGCGCTGCGTATTATAATGAACATTCTTTTAATTACTTCTCGTACATAAAGGATTTATAGTCAAAAACTTGGTTTTTTACGGGTTTTTCTTATTAAATCCTTTATATTAACTCGTGGTGTCTGCGGCGGACCTTGCTTGCTTGCTTGCTTGCTTGCTTGTCGCCAAAACTTTTGATCGATTTTTAACCCACTTGCTCGCAAGATAGCGAGCTCAAATTTTGCAAGCAGTTTCGTACCGATGATAAAAACAATGTATCAAAATTTCAGATCGATCGCATGTACCGTAATTAAATTATTGATTTTTTAGATTATTTTTTTTATTCCTATGTATCATGCTATTTTTTGAGATAGAGCGTCGCGGTGCGTATTATATTGAACAACCTTTCTGTCGCGCAATAAGGTCTGTATTTTATTGACAGCTCTTTTTATAAACATATTCCTGATCGGTGCGTATTATATTAAACACGTTTTACGACACAACTTCAATTTTGTATTTCTGGATGGTCTGGCGCTGCGTATTATAATGAACATTCTTTTAATTACTTCTCGTAAATAAAGGATTTATAGTCAAAAACTTGGTTTTTTACGGGTTTTTCTTATTAAATCCTTTATATTAACTCGTGGTGTCTGCGGCGGACCTTGCTTGCTTGCTTGCTTGCTTGTCGCCAAAACTTTTGATCGATTTTTAACCCACTTGCTCGCAAGATAGCGAGCTGAAATTTTGCAGGCAGTTTCGTACCGATAATAAAAACAATGTATCAAAATTTCAGATCGATCGCATGTACCTTAATTAAATTATTGATTTTTTAGATTATTTTATTTATTTCTATGTATCATGCTATTTTTTTAGATAGAGCGTCGCGGTGCGTATTATATTGAACAACCTTTCTGTCGCGCAATAAGGTGCGTATTTTATATTGACGACTCTTTTTATAAACATATTCCTGATCGTTGCGCATTATATTAAACATGTTTAACGACACAACTGCAATTTTGTATTTTTGCATGGTCTTGGGCTGCGTATTATAATGAACATTCTTTTAGTTACTTCTCGTACATAAAGGATTTATAGTCAAAAACGTGGTTTTTTAAGTGTTTTTTTATTTCTCCTTAATTTTTTAAAGAAATTTAAAAGTAAAAAAAAATGGTTTCTTTGAAAATGTATGTCAGTTATAACTGTTTTTAATGTATTTAAAAAAATAAACAAAAACCAAAAATAACATGCATTGTGAGACTCAATACAACAAGACTCCAAGACACAACGATCGTTGCGTTGTTTATACTAAATTAGCTTTCTAATTCATCGACGTTCTTAATCGTCATAATTGTTTTGAAAAATTTTGTCTAAGAATTATTCTCATTAACTTTATTTTCTCCTTTGACTTGCTATTTGTTTTGTTGTTGACGATAGCAGTCGTGATGGCTAAAGTGATGAATTTACTTATTTTACTGACTAAAAGGTGTTGTTCTGATTCATATAATGTGTCATATTTAAAACTGATTTACCTGATTCCATTATTATTGTAATATTTTTTCACAGTTTCTCCAAGTGCTTTAAGTTTCAACAACAGACTAAGCCCTCAGACCCCATAATATGCCTCAAGAATGTAAAACAATAAACTTTAAAAGTATCTAGTTGGTGCTGTAGCCAATTTAACAATAAACTTTAAAAGTATCTAGTTGGTGCTGTAGCCAATTTTTAACAGACTAGAGAAGACGTGCACTTTGACAATTGGCTTATTTTTCTTCGGGAACTCTCCTGCTTGACATTAATAATAATAATACTGTTTATTTTCTTGATGTCACTAAAGACAGCTACGTTTCTGTCTTGGTTTGTTTTCATTTTGTTTAAAGCTCAACCTTTCGATATGCCTGCTTAGGATTTCAGTCGCTTTAATGACTGTCGTTAAAGTTAATGCGTTGTTTGAAAACACTTAGCTTTTTTTCCATGGTGGTCGGACACTTCGACCCCAGACGATTCGACTCTGGGCGGTTCGACCCTGCCAGTTCGACCACAAGACGTTTCGACCCCAGAACGTTTTGACCCCGGACGGTTCGACCACGGACGATTCGACCCCGGGCGATTCGACACCGGACATTTCGACCACAGGACGTTTCGACCCCAGGGTGTTTTGACCCCGGAAGTTTTGACCCCTTCGTATCTACACCGTATAATTTTTAAATATATTTTTTAATATACTTTTTAAAATGTATTATTGTTAAAATTATTTTTTAATATAAAAATAATTTAGCTTAAAATTATGATCCATTAAAAATTAAATACAGTTTGAAATTGTTATTGACAACCAGTCAACATTCAATGCGAATTCATGATTGTGATACATGCGCCATTCCTCTGAGGTAGAAAGTCCTTTTAAACCTATCCAACTCCACCCCTACCCCGTCCGATGTAATCGTACGAAACAAAGTCAATGTGGTCAAATATTCCTTTCTAACGGTGCCTACATTCTCTCTGTGGTCAGACAGTCCTTTCTAACGGTGCCTACATTCTCTCTGTGGTCAGACAGTCCTTTCTAACGGTGCCTACATTCTCTCTGTGGTCAGACAGTCCTTTCTAACGGTGCCTACATTCTCTCTGTGGTCAGACAGTCCTTTCTAAAAGTGCCTACGTTCTCTCTGCCCCCACTTACTCTATTTACCCTCGCCAGCACACGGCTTGCTGTTGTGGATTATGAAACCCTCGGACGAAATGTAATCAAAAATGACGTAACGTTCAGTCCGGTCATAGGGGTTGTTTGTACGTCTTATTAAAATCAGTATTTCTGCTGGGGAGGTATACACATGTTAAGCTACACAAAAAACAGAAGTTAATGGAAGGGGCGCGGGTTTGTAATGGTTTCAGCACCTAAGTTCAGCATGTCGACACCTTTACAAAAATAATAATAATTTAAATTTAATTAATTTATTTTTTAAATGTTTTTTTTTAAAAATGCAATTTTCGTTTGTTTTTGTTATCCTGGTGAAAATCTTTGAACGACTTAAATGAATACATTTTTAAAACCCAATATTAAGTTAGGTCCTTTTTGGGTTTTTTTTAGTTTGGGATACGAGTTTTTAATTTTTAATGGATAATATACAAAAAATAAATTTTTAAAAATATTTAAAAAAAAACAAAGAATAAATAAAAACACTTCACAGTGTAGAAACGAGAGGGTTGAAACGTCCGGGGTCGAAACGTCCTGGGGTCGAAACTTCCTGTGGTCGAACTGTGCGGGGTCAAATCGCCCGGGGTCGAATCGTCCATGGTCGAACCGTCCGTGGTCGAAACGACCGGGGTTGAATCGTCCTGGGGTCGAAACGTCCTGTTGTCAAACTGGCAGGGTCAAACCGTCCGGCTCGAAACGTCAGGGATCGAAGTGTCCGTAATTCCCCCAACCCAACCCCCTCAACCGACGTTCACTTGCGTTGTTTGGATTACTTCGTGCTGTAGTTTGTGTCAGTTCTTTCACCACTATCTTTGCACTCTCCGTGACCAAGTCTGCGGCGTATGCTACGCCGCGGGGCGTATAGTAGTTAATATTTCAGAAAAGATGCATCTATTTGAAAATTAAGATGCTGTGCTCTGAGAACATTTGCACTGTGAAAAATAGCTCTAAATCCTTCAACCTCGTAAATGCCACCTCACATTCATAATACGCTTTTTTCATTAGATAAAATTCACCAAATCATCTGACAGGTTACAAAAGACCAACCATTAACCCATTATACTTGAGTGCACTCAAGATATTTCACATAAGGATCAAACAAGACCAGTTGTCATAAATGTCAAGATTGAAAGTAAAAGTTTTTTATAACTTTTTAAATTTTGATTATACCCAAAACAAAAAATGAAATTCCTTTTAACATTTCTTATACAACTGCAGTGATCTTAAAATTGAAGTTAATTATATACTAAGCTAGGGAGGTCAAATGTATGATAATAATGATGTCATGGCAGGAAATCATACAGGAGTTTATCAAAGATTCAAAGATATAAATCGTAAAGACAACTTTTTACCTTTTTTTGTTTACATGATTCTTCAACTGAAACGAACTCGTTGAAATTTTCGGACATTAAAAATTGTTACCCAATCTGTTCAATGTTTAACAACCACTTAGATGTTCTTATAGTTACTACAGGAAATGCATTTTACAAACTTAAAGAAATTCGATGTGGGGTAAGAGCAGATGCAGTAAATATAATATGGAGCCATTTTAAGGTTGCTTTGACAGCTACAGAACAACTGACAAGCAGACAAATACTGAAAGACGAGAACAAATGCAGGCCTTTTAGTTGTCACAATGGTTTCCTCTTCAATCAAGTTTTAATAAGATCAATATGCTGTAATAAAACACTATTTTGTTTTATATTTAACGTAAAATATCGTCCTTTCGTCGTATTCACCTATCATGTTAAATCTCAAACTCCACTTCATAGATCTCAATGAATTTAACATAACTCCTTAGTGAAAGATGCCTGACATGGCTATGACATGTAAAAAGAATGAGCCCTGGTAAGTAATCCAAAAGACCTCATATATGGAGAAGTGGCATCGGGAAAAATGAAGACAGGTCGCCCACGTCTGCGATTTAAAGATGTCTGCCAAAGTGACATGAAAGCAGCCAGCATACGCACAAGCGACTGGGAGCGTAAGGCAGAAGACCGATATACGTGGCGTACAGTTGTAAAAGAGGGCGTCACAGTAGCCGAGGAGCGAAGGATGGAGGAGGCTACAGACAGAAGAGCTATGAGAAAGGCAAAAACATTTGGAAGCACAGAACTCGTGTGCACAAGCTGTGGTTAAGACTGTCACTCAAGGATAGGAATGCACAGCCACACGAGGAAATGCAACCCAACCCAACGTTAATGCACCATCGACTTGCGAGACTTAAGGATGCCGATAACCTTGAATGACTCCTACAAAAACATACACATTATATCACCACACAACAGACTTAGTTTGTACACATTATATCACCACACAACAAACTTAGTTTGTACACATTATATAACCATACAACAGACTTAGTTTGTACACATTATATCACCACACAACAGACTTAGTTTGTACACATTATATCACCACACAATAGACTTAGTTTGTACACATTATATCACCACACAACAAACTTAGTTTGTACACATTATATCACCACACAACAAACTTAGTTTGTACACATTATATCACCACACAACAGACTTAGTTTGTACACATTATATCACCACACAACAGACTTACTTTGTACACATTATATCACCACACAACAGACTTAGTTTGTACACATTATATCACCACACAACAGACTTACTTTGTACACATTATATAACCACACAACAATCTTAGTTTGTACACATTATATCACCACACAACAAACTTAGTTTGTACACATTATATCACCACACAACAGACTTGGTTTGTACACATTATATCACCACACAACAGACTTAGTTTGTACACATTATATCACCACACAACAAACTTAGTTTGTACACATTATATCACCACACAACAGACTTAGTTTGTACACATTATATCACCACACAACAAACTTAGTTTGTACACATTATATCACCACACAACAGACTTAGTTTGTACACATTATATCACCACACAACAAACTTAGTTTGTACACATTATATCTCCACACAACAAACTTAGTTTGTACACATTATATCACCACACAACAGACTTAGTTTGTACACATTATATCACCACACAACAAACTTAGTTTGTACACATTATATCTCCACACAACAAACTTAGTTTGTACACATTATATCACAACACAACAAACTTAGTTTGTACACATTATATCACCACACAACAAACTTAGTTTGTACACATTATATCACCACACAACAGACTTAGTTTGTACACATCATATCACCACACAACAGACTTAGTTTGTACACATTTTATCACCACACAACAGCCTTAGTTTGTACACATTATATCACCACAAAACAGACTTACTTTGTACACATTATATCCCCACACAACAGACTTAGTTTTTACACATTATATCACCACACAACGGACTTACTTTGTACACATTATATCACCACACAACAAACTTAGTTTGTACACATTATATCACCACACAACAAACTTAGTTTGTACACATTATATCACCACACAACAGACTTGGTTTGTACACAATATATCACCACACAACAGACTTAGTTTGTACACATTATATCACCACACAAAAAACTTAGTTTGTACACATTATATCACCACACAACAAACTTAGTTTGTACACATTATATCACCACACAACAGACTTAGTTTGTACACATTATATCACCACACAACAAACTTAGTTTGTACACATTATATCACCACACAACAAACTTAGTTTGTACACATTATATCACCACACAACAAACTTAGTTTGTACACATTATATCACCACACAACAAACTTAGTTTGTACACATTATATCACAACACAACAGACTTAGTGTGTACAAATTATATCACCACACAACAAACTTAGTTTGTACACATTATAGATATTTTAACCCGCCTCTAACATGACAGAATGTGACGTTTAACGACAGGTATGTGGAGTAGTGTGAGTTGCGGTTACAATGTAGAGAGCAGAAATTACATTCAGGCTGGGAGAAAAGTGTCGGAATGAAGAAACATGCAACATGCATATAGGAGATAAATTCGTTTTTAGTGTTACTGTGTAATTAGGTTATATAATTGACTAGACAGAGGTGTTTTAAATAAACTTTTCCAACTTTTCATACATGTAATGATGTTCAGACGACAGAAAATATAGATAAAGATAAAATACGATGAAATATAAAATAAAAGAAATAACAAGATATGATTGCAAAAATTTAGATGAGACATGATAATTTTAGATAAAAACAGAAATTGTATGACACGTAAAATAAGGTAAGTTTAAAGAATAATTGATTTTAAGATGATTCTTTAATGATTTATTTATTTATTTTTAAAAAAATTTTTTTTTATTACTCACACAAACTCATTTTACATTAAAGATACACAGTATCCATGTATATTAATAAAATAATGTACATTATGATACAACAAAATTTTTCCTAAATGGCATAATGTAATAATTTACATAGAATCAAAATTATGCAAATAGTAGTATGAATTTAAATTTCCAAACATTTTCCATAGAAACCCCTAACTTGAACATCATAAATTATTCTCAACATTTCTATTATTCTCTTTTAATTTGTTGTCTAAAAATCTGTTCTAATGTTATGTTGGTGTTTGCCCTCAGAGATTCATGTTACATCAAGGTGAAACAGTATCAATGTATATCAATAAATAATGTACATCATGATACAACATAACTTATTCAAAATTATACAACAGTTTCTAGAATCAAAACTATACAAAAAGTAACATGAATTTAAATGACAAAACATGTTTCTATATTTGAAGCACTTCTGATAGAAACAAATAACATGGACATCATACCTTTTTATTAAATTTCAATTATTATCGTGTAAATTTTCAATCATTCATTTTCTGTATTGTTTGTCTAAAAATGTGTTCTAGTGTTATGTGGGTGTAGTTGTGATTGTTGAAATACGCCTTCAGTCTGTGATGCCATATGTATTTTCTGTATTGTGAAAGTATCTTTAAGCTTATTGTTTGTTGTTTCTTGTTTATAGAGTCTGGTATTATGTTTAGTGTTATTGCTTTGTCTATATCTTCCTTGTGTGATGTGCCTGCTTGTATGAACTTTTGAAGTGTGGATTTAGTTTGTAAAATTGTATTGCATGTGAGATACAAATGTTGTTCAGTCTCATCAGCCCCTGACCTGCAGAGTGGACAGCCTATTCTTGCCCATCTGTCTTTATATTGTCTTGCTGAGACTGGTGTTGTATTGTATATTAGTCTGTATGTTATTTCTTTTTCTTGATTGGCTATTTCTCTAATATGAAAATTTTTAAATGTGTCCTCAGTGTTTGTAATTCCATAAACTTGTGTCCATTTAATTCTATTGTTCAGAGGTGTTGCTTGTTTTTTTTATTAAATGTGTATATATTTCTTTGGTTGTTTTGTGTAACACTTCTTCATTGCCTTTTATTGCTTTGATGCATGCTGTATGAAATTGTGATTGTTTTTTCCAATGTAATGTGCAGTGCTATTATCTATTGCTGTTAAATATCCTAATCTGATCCCTAAGTAATAATGAGTGAATGTATTTTCTGATTTTTTCCTAATGGCTTGTTCTATAAATTTTATTCTGAGTGCTTGTATTTTGGTTTGTATGTCGTGCAAGTTTATTCCACCATTTAGCTTAGATTGTATTAGTGTTGCATGTTTTATATTGTGTATTGTTCCTTGAAATATGTATTTAGTTATGTGTGAGTTAATTTCTTTTAAAATTGCTGGTGGGGGTTCCCATATTGTTCCTGTATATATTGTTTTGGGGATGACAACTGTGTTTATTATTGTGCTCCTTCAAAAATTGTTTGTGCTGTGTATTTGTTCCTGTCAATAATAATTTTATTAGATTGTTCAATCTTCCTCCATATTTCAGTGTTTGTCTGTGTCTGATTATTGGAATAAAAGATCCCATAAATTCTAAGGCTCTCCTTCCTTATTATGCCTAAAGGGAAATCTAGTCTATCCTGCCACATACCAATCCCCATAATTTCAGATTTGTTTACATTAACTTTGGACCCACTACCTCTTCCAAATTCTTGAAAAATTGAAATTATTTTGTAGATTGACCTATTATTTGTGGGGAAAAAGACAGTGTCATCTGCATATGCAGTGACTTTGATATCTCTGGCTCCAGGGATCCTCATTCCTGTTATATTCTTTTCCCTCCTGATTTTCTCCAGAAGTGGCTCAAATGCTAGAATGTACAGATAAGGGGACAAAGGACACCCTTGTCTAACTGATCTTTTAATGCTAATTTCATTTGAAAGTATATTATTTATTAATAGTTGGCTAACTGGTTTCCTATATAAAATTTTAATCCAAGTACAAAAACACTCCCCTAATTTATTGTGCTGTACTATCTTGTGAAGGTATGCATGGTCTACCCTGTCAAAAGCTTTCTCCTTGTCTAATGATAATATGCATGTTTTAACTTTTTTGTCATTTGCGTATTGTATAATGTCTCTGATTAAATGATTGTGATTGTTGATGTCCCTGCCTTTAATGATTGTGATTGTTGATGTCCCTGCCTTTAATGATTGTGATTGTTGATGTCCCTGCCTTTAATGATTGTGATTGTTGATGACCTTGCCTTTAATGATTGTGATTGTTGATGTCCCTGCCTTTAATGATTGTGATTGTTGATGTCCCTGCCTTTAATGATTGTGATTGTTGATGTCACTGCCTTTAATGATTGTGATTGTTGATGACCTTGTCTTTAATGATTGTGATTGTTGATGTCCCTGCCTTTAATGATTGTGATTGTTGATGTCCCTGCCTTTAATGATTGTGATTGTTGATGTCCCTGCCTTTAATGATTGTGATTGTTGATGTCCCTGCCTTTAATGATTGTGATTGTTGATGTCCCTGCCTTTAATGATTGTGATTGTTGATGACCTTGCCTTTAATGATTGTGATTGTTGATGTCCCTGCCTTTAATGATTGTGATTGTTGATGTCCCTGCCTTTAATGATTGTGATTGTTGATGTCCCTGCCTTTAATAATTGTGATTGTTGATGACCTTGCCTTTAATGATTGTGATTGTTGATGTCCCTGCCTTTAATGATTGTGATTGTTGATGTCCCTGCCTTTAATGATTGTGATTGTTGATGTCCCTGCCTTTAATGATTGTGATTGTTGATGTCCCTGCCTTTAATGATTGTGATTGTTGATGACCTTGCCTTTAATGATTGTGATTGTTGATGTCCCTGCCTTTAATTATTGTGATTGTTGATGTCCCTGCCTTTAATGATTGTGATTGTTGATGTCCCTGCCTTTAATGATTGTGATTGTTGATGTCCCTGCCTTTACTGATTGTGATTGTTGATGTCCCTGCCTTTAATGATTGTGATTGTTGATGTCCCTGCCTTTAATGATTGTGATTGTTGATGTCCCTGCCTTTAATGCTGCATTGTTGATTGACATGAATGAGAGTATTTAAATGTGGTTTTAATTTATTGGCTAATGTTTTGGTAAGGATTTTATAGTCTGTGTTGAGTAATGATATGGGCCTGTAATTTTTAAGTTGTGTTTTGTCTGTGTCTTTCTTTGGTATAAGTGTGATGTATGAAGTGTTCATTGACTTTGGTAGTTCCATGTTGTTGTAAGCTTCTTCTATTGTTGCCTGTAGTATTGGCCCTAGTGTTGTAAAAAAAAATTGTAAAACTCTGTAGTTAGTCCATCTGGCCCAGGTGATTTGTTTTTATTCATGCTGTGTAGTGTCCCTTTTATGTCTTGTAATGTAAATGGTTTGTTCATTTCATCGGTTTGCTTTTCTTGTAGTGCTTCAGTCATATTTGTGTACTGATCCTGTATCTCTGAGTCCATTTGTTCATTTGAAAAAGAGATGTGTGTAGTATTTTTCAAATGTGCCTACAATCTCTTTGTTGTCAGTTTGTGTTGTTCCATCTGTGTCTATTATTTGTTTTATCTGCCTGCTTTTTTGTATGTTTTGTTCTATTGTTAGGAAATGTTTTGTGGGTGCTTCTGTGTAGTTCGTGAGTATTCTACTTCTAACTAGGGCGCCATTATATTTATGCTGCTGTATTGTTTCTAATTCTTCCACTAATTCATGTATAGCGTGATTGGTTGGATCGTTGTTGTTTTCTATTGATATTCTCACTTTAAGTTCATTTTCTCTTTGTCGGATTTGCCTGTGTAGCTGGGTTGCAAAATTTTGTGTGATGTGTTTAATTGTAGATTTTAAAAGATCCCAGTGTTGGCCTATATTTGTAGTTGGTAGTGTGCTGTATTGCTGGATTATTTTATTAATGATATCTGTGTATTGATCGTTTTCTAAAAGTGTATTGTTGAATTTCCAATGAGGGGATTTTTTAATAATATTGGTCTTTGTAGTATTTAGTGTAATTTTCACCCCTTTGTGGTCTGTAAACTTTAGAGTTTCTGTAACATGTTTAGCTTCATTAATTGTGTCTGTATTTGTGATGTAGAATCTATCTAACCTTGATTGGGTGTTAAAATTATTATTATTAAATGTTGTTTCTTTTCCATTTTTATGAATTGTTCTATATGCGTCTACTAATTTGTATGTATCCGTTATGTACTGTAGTACTTCTATCCCCGTGTTAACTTCTACTATTTTCCTTTTCCTGTTGGGGTTGGTTGTGTCGAGTGGGCCCGTAACATAGTTAAAATCCCCTCCCAAGACAACCCTCCCTCTCTTAAATAAATTTTCCAAATGTGTGACTAGTGTTTTGTAAAAAAGTGGTTGCTCTTTGGGTTTGGCTGGGGCGTATATGTTAACAAGTGTGTATATGTCTTTCTTGTCTGTAATGTTCATGGTGACCATTCTTCCCTCACTATCCCTGTCCTTATGTGTTATTTCCCATCTATCGGATGTCTGTACTATTCCCACCCCTTTAAATCTTCCTAAACTAAAGTGACTGTTTTTCATCCCTAAATTCTTTGTGTACATATTTGCGTCGTGTTCTGTTGTTATGTTTGTTTCCTGTAAAAAAATAAAATCTGTCTTGTGCTTTTTAACCAGGTCAATAATGTGTTGTTCTTTATTCGTACACGTCTTAATATTCAGTGATAGCAGTGTGAGCTGTGTAGTCCCAGTGTCTGCCATGTCCGTGTCTCGGGGCCGAGCGTCGAGGTCAAGTAATGTTGTTTTGTTAGTGAAAGCTACGCTTGACCGCATTCTACTGTCATTGCCCCGTGTGTGTGAAACATTCACCGCCATGATATTAGTAGATTGTTATTTAAAAAGTTACATTTCTTTTATTCATAGAAAAACACTTGACTAATCACTGTCGTCTGTTGTCTCGTCCTGGGGAAACCAGTCATATTTCTTGTATTTTATCTCGTCTGTCTCTGAATCTTCGTCTTGGTAATGTCTTTTTCGTTGCCGTCCACGCTTTCTGTAGTGGTTCGCTTGTGCTGGGAGGACTCCCATGAGTGACAGCGTCGGCGTACGATCTCGTCTTAGGGGAAGTCCCTCCTGCTGTCGTCTCTGTTGTTTTCCTGTTGTTCCTTTTTGATGTTTTAATTTTCCAGCCTTCCTCGGGTTCGGCGTTCTTGGCCTCTCCGAGAACCGGAGTGGGGCCTGGCAACGCCTCTGCCGTTGAACCTTTAGCTGGGGCCGTCACGGGGACAGACACGGGGGCCACCAATGGGACCGCCACGGGGACTGTAACGGGAGCAGCCAGGGGGGCTGTAGCGGGGGCCGCTACTGGGGCTGCCACCGGCTCAGTCGCCGGGGCACCCGGCTTGTCTTTGTGATCACTCGAACCTTCTCCTGTCTTATCCCCCACCCCCTCTCCCGCTGAAGTTTTCTTGCCACACTTGCTGGTCCAGTGTTCCTGCGACCCGCACAGAAAGCAGGCCTGCCTTCTGCCAGGGACCAGGAGCAGCACTCTCTTATTTTTCACCTGTCCACAATCTAGGTAAATATAGTGTGGAACACTAGTTTCATTGTCCGGTCTGTAAAGGACTGTCCACCGGTCCGGTCTTCCTTTATGAGGGTGTGCCTCTACTTTTTCCTTGCTCAGAAACGAGAGCATTTCTTCCACCCCCTCCTTAGGCATGGTTGGGGGGACCCAGTGGACAATTACCTTCCTTCTTTCTCTGCCCACATGTTCAAAACTAATTTGCTGTGCAACTCCAACCTGAAATGTTTTGCAGTGCAAGTTTTCGAAGTGCTTCTGTTCTGCTTCTGTTCCAAGTTTGAGGAACCACTTGAGTGGATCCTCGAATTGGTATAGAGCCTTTACGTCCCTCCATGTTATTTTTATTTCTTTTATTAAACAGTCTATTATTTCTGGTGGCGTAATGTTATACGCTTCTTTTCCATAAATTGTTAGGGAAAGTGTGTTGGGGTGGTGTGCACTTGAAAGTGACACCCCCTTTAACCGTAATTCTTTTAAACATTACTCACATGTAGCTGAAAAACTTCCCTCATGCACAATCCTCTGAATGCACTTATAACTTCAAAGTCTCGACGAAATCTCAGATAAATCTTTAGTAAAAGGCGAAAGATTTAATCGATGTGAAGAGAAACCAGAGTAACCAGAGTAGTAACTGATATTTCATGCTTACAATCAAGTAATCTGGACATATTGGCATTTCAATATGAATTACTTAGACACTAACTAAAATATATTTTTCTCTTATTTTTAAGGTATTTGTGAACAATCTTTAGCTATACTTTCCCCTATGTGGCTACCCATTTGTAGAAAAAAAAATTAATAGGTAGCCCATTATCTGGTAAAAAGTACCTCAAAATAACAGTGAGCTGATCGCTTGGGCCAGTTTGGCGTGGAATCTACAAATAAAATGAATGTCTACGATTGTGTCCCTTATTTTATGTGCCATAATTTGGATTAATACAGAATAAAATGTAATATAAATATCCCCCTTTTTTAACATGGCTTACTAGTCAAAGATCAAAATGTTGCTATAAGTTCTTGTAATCCAAGGCAATAACCATTGTGAGGAGAGCAAAATGTTTTCTTACCTCCTCTGAAAGGTAAACAACGTTCTGGCATGGTAATTATGAAGTACATTTTTGCAGCACTATCGATTTATAGTAATTTACCCTGATGGGCCTTTTAAGTCTTCAATTTTGTAACTACGTTTGATTGTAAGACATTTTATCGAAGCTATTCTATGGCCTAAAGAATGTTCATGACTTTCAACTCAACAGTTATTGTGTGCCCATCACAAAATATTTAAGTGTATATGATAATTGCTCACTCAAACCATTTTTGGGGCCCTCAAGAAGCTATAGCTTGTGCAGCTCAGTGGTAAATCCAGCACTGTATAAGCCAAAACTCAAATACTTTTCTAACAGAAGCCATACTGATAAGATTGTTAGCGCTTAATGACCAGTAGATGTAGAAGAATGACTCTGTATACCATATAAGTTACCATCGTTTCAAATGAGTTTTGAAAAGAAAGATACCATTTTTCAACTAAACTATTTTGCTAAAAATTAACAATTGAAATGCTTATTAATTTGGGTTAAATGTGAAGAGTCAAACTGTTACATTAGGAACTTTTATACATTCATTACTAGATCAAAGAGACAACACAATACAACACGTTTTAATGATGCTAATAAAGAATTACACACATAAAAATTTTTTTTTCATTTTGTGAACTGACTGTTATCGTCATCACATCCTCCAAGAGATTTTAAGGTATACTTTTCAGAAACGCTTCATGACATCCAGGGAGAATATGGAGATGTTGCGTATCACAATGATGTAAGGTGGCTCATTCGGGGAAAAGCACTTCAGCGCTTATAAGCACTTAAAAAAGAAATTGGGCAATTCATGGAAGATAATGGACGACCAATGCGAGAATTATCTGATACTGCTTAGTTGGCAGATTATCATTTTTAGCTGATTTGATAGTTAAATTATCACCTCGATAGGATTACTTGAAGTGATTTTTTACTTTTTTGTTTTTGTTTTTCTGAGGGACCACGACAGACAGACAGACATGACTGTGAAGTTAATATATGTAGTATATCCATCATGATCCAGATTGAAATCAATTGGTGCCTTGAATTTGTGTTACGCGGGTTCTCAACGGTAACTGAAATCCTAATTTATCATATAAACTAAACTAAGATTTGAATAAACTATAGATTTGGGTTAACTTTATTGTGACGTAACATTTGTCAACTTTTTTGTTACTAACAACGTTGTTATAGAAAGTATAGTATCTGCTTTCTTTGCTATTAACAAAATTGTTATAGAAAGTATAGTATCTGCTTTCTTTGTTATTAATAAAGTTGTTATAGAAAGTATAGTATCTGCTTTCCTTGATACTAACACAATTATAAAGAATGTATAGTTTCCACTTTCCTTGTTATTAACAAAGTTGTTATAGAGTGTATATGTCCAGTTTCCTTGTTATTAACAAAGTTGTTATAGAGTGTATATGTCCACTTTCCGTGTTATTAACAAAGTTGTTATAGAGTGAATATGTCCAGTTTCCTTGTTATTAACAAAGTTGTTATAGAATGTATATGTCCACTTTCCGTGTTATTAACAAAGTTGTTATAGAGTGTATATGTCCACTTTCCGTGTTATTAACAAAGTTGTTATAGAATGTATATGTCCACTTTCCTTGTTATTAACAAAGTTGTTATAGAGTGAATATGTCCAGTTTCCTTGTTATTAACAAAGTTGTTATAGAATGTATATGTCCACTTTCCTTGTTATTAACAAAGTTGTTATAGAGTGAATATGTCCACTTTCCGTGTTATTAACAAAGTTGTAATAGAGTGAATATGTCCAGTTTACTTGTTATTAACAAAGTTGTTATAGAGTGTATATGTTCACTTTCCGTGTTATTAACAAAGTTGTTATAGAGTGAATATGTCCAGTTTACTTGTTAATAACAATTTTTTTAATGCCTACAGTCTTCACACTTTGCTATCAATATCTTGCTAGAAAAAAAAACATGATGCAAGTCTGTATCAAAGAAAATTTGATGAGATATTAAGAAATTATTTCTTATGATGTAGTGCTGCTGTTGTCAATTGTCGATGTAGCTTAGTGTTTAAACTAAACATAACATCATTATTGAGATTTAATCCTGTGTGCAATAATGTCCAAGTGAATTGAACTAATTTTATTTCTTATAGTAAATGAGTATTTTTCATGGAACATTTAAAATAATGAACTAATGTTATCGGCTTGTTTTAACATAACTCAGTCTATAACCGGAGTAATAGAAAAGATGCAATTCTTAGGTATATTATCCCCCATGACAGGGGACGAAGTTAAGTGGTATGCCACTTATAGCGAGCTGTATCTATATATCTGCAGACAATATAACGCGGAATATCAACTAGACATCAATATATATAATAGTTAAAAAATAAATTACATTATTTGCAATATTTAATATAAACGTCATTATAAAATACATTCTGTCTTTGAAAAAATTTTGCTAGATATAATTTAAGTATTACATAATATGTAACATTTTAGCAAAAAGAGTCGATAACACAATTTTAACAGCCTTATAAATTGCAATTTAATTGAAAGTGGAAAACGAATTCCTTCTCTTTAAGCATGCAGCCTAAGTTGTCTCTCTTATAAAATCATATTAAATAGACCAGGACCGGTGCTTTTTGGTATTATTAATATATAACAAAATAAACACATTAACAAGCGTTGATCCATTCAAATCATTCAAATCTAATCAAAATATAGTAAAAGAATCAATTTCAATACGAGACACATATATTAAGTTAAACAGTTTCAAGTATAGATATTTTTTTACTACATAAGATAACAAACTAAGTTAAATAACTGCATATTCAACTTAAATTGTCGGAATATAAGAGTAGTGTTATTACGGTTCTAGATCACGAATTCTTGTACATCACACTACACAAAAAGTACAACACTGTTCTCTTGGTACACACTACACAGGTTGTTGAACTTCTTTAAGTTCGTTCATTCAATTCATTGTAAAATGTTTATCGTTGACTTTGACAATGTATCAACGTCGATAGCAGATACTCTTCATTTGTAGGATAATACATATTTTCATAATTAGTATGAAATACTTGATATTAAGTAGTAAAGTACACGCTATTAGCTCTTACATTTAAATGTGGACATATTCAGATCCGGAATCCGGATCTGGCAAATATTAGGGCCAACCTATCCGGATTCGGCAAATTGTAAAAAACCATATCCGGTTGATCCCTAATATATATATATATATATATATATGATAAAGTCTGCGTACGTAAAAACGGTTGGGGATGAGTCGCATACTTTCTTACAAGGATTGATGAATCTCGACCAATCTTTGCACTTATATTCATCATTATCTACATATAGAGAATGATTAAATTCGACGACATCAGTCAATATTTTTGGCTGGGTGCCCATTAAAATGTTTAATAATAAAGCTCATATTAGTTTAAAAAATTGCTATTTCGTCTGGCTACCGGATAGATTGACTGATCTAGAGTCTAGAGTATAGACCATACATCGAGAATAAAAACCCCATAACCCATATTAAATTACCATATGGAATAATTAAACTCATAATACACACTCAATGGGACCGGGGCCCAAAACATCGTTTTTGTTTCCGAAATGAGCAATATACAATTTTTTTAAACATTTGCTACTTTTTAAACTTTGATACATAAGAACTTCATGGCCCATCTATATATATAGTTAACCTAAACGAGTATGTGCAAGTAAGCATGACGAATGACCCTCGATGGGGTCGACCAATCGAAGTTGACAAGCGTAGAGGGATGAAAAGCAAGTAAAATAAAAGGGGAGGGGGGGTTGGCAATGATTCTTTGTGCGTTCACTTTCGTTGTTCCTTCTCAAAAAACATGATTCGTGGTGTAGTGGTTATCCCGTCTGCCTTGCACGTTGAAAGTCTTGGGTTAAAGCCACAGAGGGAACTTTAAAAAAAATTGTTTTTAATGTTTGTCTCTGCCCGTTCTTTTCCCTCTTTTATATGAACATGAATAACCCTCGCTAGCGTCGGCCAATCACAGTTTATGGTTGGCAAGTGATGGTAGTAAGGGTGGGGGGCAGGTGTCAAAAATGGCAGTGTATTTGTCTCCACGGTTATTAACCTTTTTTCCATAACTTCGTGCTGCTGTTTGTGTCCGTTCTCCTTCGTGCTGCTGTTTGTGTCCGTTCTCTCACACCCCCTCCCCCATTTCTTTGCACTATCTATGATGAGCAAGTCTTCGGCGTATGCTACACCGCGGGTCATATCTAGTATTAAAATATTAAATGGATCAAAACTCCTAAACCCATTCATTTTGGGGCTGGTACCCCCCATTTACTTCCCTTATATAAACTATGTAGAACATACATTACAGTAACTATAAACAACAATATTGGGTTACAAATAAATTCAACTGAAGTCAAAGTTTGTAGCCGTGGCTTTGTGGTGAGTACAAATTACATTTACATCAAAGATACACTGTATCCATGTATATCAATAAAATTATGTACATCATGATACAACATAACTTTTCTTAAATGTCATAGTATAAGCATTTATATAGAAGCAAAATTATACAAGGAGTAATATGGTTGTAGGTGACAAACCATTTTTCCATATTTCAAACATTTCTCATAGAAACAACTAACTTGCACATTGTTCATTTTTCTTCACATTTCAATTATTGTCTTTTTATATCTTCAATCAGTGTTTGTATTGTTTTTCTAAATATGTGCTCTAATTTTATGTTGGTGTAGTTGAGATGCCATATGTGTTTTCTGTATTGTGAAAGTATCTTCAGTGGACAGCCTATTCTTGTCCATCTGTCCTTATATTTTCTTGATGAGACTGGCGTTGCATTTTAAATTAGTCCCATATGTTATTTCTTTTTCTTGATTATGTATTTCTCTAATATGAGTATTTTAAAATGTTTTCAGTGTTTGTAATTCCATAATCTTTTGTTCGATTAATTCTATTGTTCAGAGGTGTTGCTTGTCTTTTATTAAATGTGTATATTACTTTTTTGGCTGTTTATGTGTAATACTTCTTCATTACCTTTTATTGCTTTGATGCATGCTGTATGAAATTGTGATTGTTTTCTTCCAATGTAATGTGCAGTGCTATTATCTATTGCTGTTAAATATCCTAATCTGATCCCTAAGTTATAATGATTGAATGTATTTTCTGATGTTTGTCTACTGGCTTATCATATACATTTTATTCTGAGTGCTTGTATTTTTGTTTGTATCTCTTGCAAGTTTATTCCTCCATCTAGCTTTGATTGTATTAGTGCTGTATTTTTAAAATTGTGTATTGTTCCTTGGAATATGTATTTAGTTATGTGTGAGTTGATTTCTTTTAAAATTGTTGTTGGGGTTTCCCATATTGTTCCTGTATATATTGTTTTGGGGATAACTTATGTGTTTATTATTGTGCTCCTTCGAAAAAAATTGTGTGCTGTGTATTTGTTCCTGTTAATAATCTTTTAAATGGATTTTTCAATCTTCCTCCATATTTCAGTGTTTGTCTGTGTTTGATTATTGGAATAAAAGATCCCATAAATTCTAAGACTCTACTTCCTTATTATGCCTAAAGTGAAATCTAGTCTATCATTCCACATACCTATCCCCATAATTTCATATTTTTTTACATTAACTTTGGACCCTACTACCTCTTCCAAATTCTTGAAAAATTGAAATTACTTTGTTAATTGACCTATCATTTATGGGGGAAAAGTGCCATCTCCATATGCAATGGCTTTGATATCTCTGGCTCCAGGAATCCCCATTCCTGTTATGTTCCTTTCCCTCCTGATTTTCTCCAGAAGTGGTTCAAAGGCTAGGATGTACAGGTAAGGAGATAAAGGACATCCTTGTCTCACTGATCTTTTAATTCTAATTTCTTTTGACAGTAGATCTATTATTATTAACAGTTGGCTAAAAGATTTCCTGTATACAATTTTAACCCAAATACAAAAATACTCCACCAATTTGTTGTCTTTTAACATCTTGTGAAGGTGGTGATCACCCACTCTGTCAAAAGCTTTCTCCTGGTCTAGGGATAATATGCATGTTTCAATTTGTTTGTCATTTGCATATTGAATAATGTCTTTTTATTAAATGATTGTGATTGTTGATGACCTTGCCTTTAATGATTGTGATTTTTGATGTCCCTGCCTTTAATGATTGTGATTGTTGATGACCTTGCCTTTAATGATTATGATTGTTGATGTCCCTACCTTTAATGATTGTGATTGTTGATGTCCCTGCCTTGAATGATTGTGATTGTTGATGTCCCTGCCTTTAATGATTATGATTGTTGATGTCCCTACCTTTAATGATTGTGATTGTTGATGTCCCTGCCTTTAATGATTGTGATTGTTCATGTCCCTGCCTTTAATGATAATGATTGTTGATGTCCCTGCCTTTAATGTTTGTGATTGTTGATGTCCCTGCCTTTAATGATTATGATTGTTGATGTCCCTACCTTTAATGATTGTGATTGTTGATGACCCTGCCTTTAATGATTATGATTGTTGATGTCCCTACCTTTAATGATTGTGATTGTTGATGTCCCTGCCTTTAATGATTATGATTGTTGATGTCCCTACCTTTAATGATTGTGATTGTTGATGTCCCTGCCTTTAATGATTGTGATTGTTGATGTCCCTACCTTTAATGATTGTGATTGTTGATGACCTTGCCTTTAATGATTGTGATTTTTGATGTCCCTACCTTTAATGATTGTGATTGTTGATGACCTTGCCTTTAATGATTGTGATTGTTGATGTCCTTGCCTTTAATGATTGTGATTGTTGATGACCTTGCCTTTAATGATTGTGATTGTCGATGTCCCTGCCTTTAATGATTGTGATTGTTGATGACCTTGCCTTTAATGATTGTGATTGTTGATGTCCCTGCCTTTAATGATTGTGATTGTTGATGTCCCTGCCTTTAATGATTGTGATTGTTGATGTCCCTGCCTTTAATGATTGTGATTGTTGATGTCCCTGCCTTTAATGATTGTGATTGTTGATGTCCCTGCCTTTAATGATTGTGATTGTTGATGTCCCTGCCTTTAATGATTGTGATTGTTGATGTCCCTGCCTTTAATGATTGTGATTGTTGATGTCCCTGCCTTTAATGATTGTGATTGTTGATGTCCCTGCCTTTAATGATTGTGATTGTTGATGTCCCTGCCTTTAATGATTGTGATTGTTGATGTCCGTGCCTTTAATGATTGTGATTGTTGATGTCCTTGCCTTTAATGATTGTGATTGTTGATGTCCCTGCCTTTAATGATTGTGATTGTTGATGTCCCTGCCTTTAATGATTGTGATTGTTGATGTCCCTGCCTTTAATGATTGTGATTGTTGATGTCCCTGCCTTTAATGATTGTGATTGTTGATGTCCCTGCCTTTAATGAGTGTGATTGTTGATGTCCCTGCCTTTAATGATTGTGATTGTTGATGTCCCTGCCTTTAATGATTGTGATTGTTGATGTCCTTGCCTTTAATGATTGTGATTGTTGATGTCCCTGCCTTTAATGATTGTGATTGTTGATGTCCTTGCCTTTAATGATTGTGATTGTTGATGTCCCTGCCTTTAATGATTGTGATTGTTGATGTCCCTGCCTTTAATGATTGTGATTGTTGATGTCCCTGCCTTTAATGATTGTGATTGTTGATGTCCCTACCTTTAATGATTGTGATTGTTGATGTCCCTGCCTTTAATGATTGTGATTGTTGATGTCCCTGCCTTTAATGATTGTGATTGTTGATGTCCCTGCCTTTAATGATTGTGATTGTTGATGTCCCTGCCTTTAATGATTGTGATTGTTGATGTCCCTGCCTTTAATGATGCATTGTTGATTGACATGAATGAGAGTATTTAAATTTGATTTTAATTTATTGGCTAATGTTTTGGTAAGGATTTTATTGTCTGTGTTGAGTAATGATATGGGCCTGTAATTTTTAAGTTGTGTTTTGTCTGTGTCTTTCTTTGGTATAAGTGTGATGTAAGAAGTGTTCATTGACTTTGGTAGTTCCATGTTGTTGTAAGCTTCTTCTATTGTTGCCTGTAGTATTGGCCCTAGTGTTGTAAAAAAAAATTGTAAAACTCTGTAGTTAGTCCATCTGGCCCAGGTGATTTGTTTTTATTCATGCTGTGTAGTGTCCCTTTTATGTCTTGTAATGTAAATGGTTTGTTCATTTCATCGGTTTGCTTTTCTTGTAGTGTTTCAGTCATATTTGTCTACTGATCCTGTATCTCTGAGTCCATTTGTTCATTTGAAAAAAGATGTGTGTAGTATTTTTCAAATGTGCCTACAATCTCTTTATTGTCAGTTTGTGTTGTTCCATCTGTGTCTATTATTTGTTTTATCTGCCTGCTTTTTTGTATGTTATGTTCTATTGTTAGGAAATGTTTTGTTGGTGCTTCTGTGTAGTTCGTGAGTATTCTACTTCTAACTAGGGCACCATTATATTTATGCTGCTGTATTGTTTCTAATTCTTCCACTAATTCATGTATGGCGTGATTGGTTGGATCGTTGTTGTTTTCTATTGATATTCTCAGTTTAAGTTCATTTTCTCTTTGTCGGATTTGCCTGTGTAGCTGGGTTGCAAAATTTTGTGTGATGTGTTTAATTGTAGATTTCAAAAGATCCCAGTGTTGGCCTATATTTGTAGTTGGTAGTGTGCTGTATTGCTGGATTATTTTATTAATGATATCTGTGTATTGATCGTTTTCTAAAAGTGTATTGTTGAATTTCCAATGAGGGGATTTTTTAATAATATTGGTCTTTGTAGTATTTAGTGTAATTTTCACCCCTTTGTGGTCTGTAAACTTTAGAGTTTCTGTAACATGTTTAGCTTCATTAATTGTGTCTGTATTTGTGCTGAGAATCTATCTAACCTTGATTGGGTGTTAAAATTATTATTATTAAATGTTGTTTCTTTTCCATTTTTATGATTTGTTCTATATGCGTCTACTAATTTGTATGTATCCGTTATGTACTGTAGTACTTCTATCCCCGTGTTAACTTCTACTATTTTCCTTTTCCTGTTGGGGTTGGTTGTGTCGAGAGGGCCCGTAACATAGTTAAAATCCCCTCCCAAGACAACCCTCCCTCTCTTAAATAAATTTTCCAAATGTGTGACTAGTGTTTTGTAAAAAAGTGGTTATCTTTGGGTTTGGCTGGAGCGTATATGTTAACAAGTGTGTATATGTCTTTCTTGTCTGTAATGTTCATGGTGACCATTCTTCCCTCACTATCCGTGTCCGTATGTGTTATTTCCCATCTATCGGATGTCTGTACTATTCCCACCCCTTTAAATCTTCCTAAACTAAAGTGACTGTTTTTCATCCCTAAATTCTTTGTGTACATATTTGCGTCGTGTTCTGTTGTTATGTTTGTTTCCTGTAAAAAAATAAAATCTGTCTTGTGCTTTTTAACCAGGTCAATAATGTGTTGTTCTTTATTCGTACAGGTCTTAATATTCAGTGATAGCAGTGTGAGCTGTGTAGTCCCAGTGTCTGCTATGTCCATGTCTCGGGGCCGAGCGTCGAGGTCAAGTAATGTTGTTTTGTTAGTGAAAGCTACGCTTGACCGCATTCTACTGTCATTGCCCCGTGTGTGTGAAACATTCACCGCCATGATATTAGTAGATTGTTATTTAAAAAGTTACATTTCTTTTATTCATAGAAAAACACTTGACTAATCACTGTCGTCTGTTGTCTCGTCCTGGGAAAACCAGTCATATTTCTTGTATTTTATCTCGTCTGTCTCTGAATCTTCGTCTTGGTAATGTCTTTTTCGTTGCCGTCCACGCTTTCTGTAGTGGTTCGCTTGTGCTGGGAGGACTCCCATGAGTGACAGCGTCGGCGTACGATCTCGTCTTAGGGGAAGTCCCTCCTGCTGTCGTCTCTGTTGTTTTCCTGTTGTTCCTTTTTGATGTTTTAATTTTCCAGCCTTCCTCGGGTTCGGCGTTCTTGGCCTCTCTGAGAATCGTAGTAGGGCCTGGCAGTGCGCTCGTCGTTGAGCCTCCAGCTTGGGCCGCCACGGGGACAGACACGGGGGCCACTGCTGGGACCGCCACGGGGACTGTCACGGGAGCCGCCAAAGGGGCTGTGACGGGGGCCGCTAGAGGGTCTGTGAAGGCGACCGCCAAGCTTGCTATCACCGGCTTTGTCGTTCGGACATCTGGCTTGTCATTGTAATCCATCGGACCTTCTCTTGTTTTCTCCCTCCTACTCTCTCCCGTTTGATCTTTCCTGGCCACACTTGCTGGTCCAGTGTTCCTGCGACCCGCACAGGAAACAGGCCTGTCTTCTGCCAGGGACCAGGAGCAGCACTCGCTTGTCCTTCACCTGTCCACACTCTAGGTATATATAGTGTGGGACACTTGTTACGTTATCTGGTCTATAAAGAACCGTCCACCGGTCCGGCCTCCCTTTGTGAGGGAAAGTCTCTACTTTCTCCTTGCTAACAAAAGAGAGCATTTCTTCGACACCCTCCTTCGGCAGGGTTGGGGGGGGACCCAATGTACTATGACCTTCGGCAGGGTTGGGGGGGACCCAATGTACTATGACCTTCGGCAGGGTTGGGGGGGACCCAATGTACTATGACCTTAGGCAGGGTTGGGGGGGGGACCCAATGTACTATGACCTTAGGCAGGGTTGGGGGGGGACCCAATGTACTATGACCTTAGGCAGGGTTGGGGGGGACCCAATGTACTATGACCTTAGGCAGGGTTGGGGGGGACCCAATGTACTATGACCTTAGGCAGGGTTGGGGGGGGACCCAATGTACTATGACCTTAGGCAGGGTTGGGGGGGACCGTATGTACTATGACCTTAGGCAGGGTTGGGGGGGGCCAATGTACTATGACCTTAGGCAGGGTTGGGGGGGACCCAATGTACTATGACCTTAGGCAGGGTTGGGGGGGACCCAATGTACTATGACCTTAGGCAGGGTTGGGGGGGGGACCCAATGTACTATGACCTTAGGCAGGGTTGGGGGGGACCCAATGTACTATGAACTTAGGCAGGGTTGGGGGGGACCCAATGTACTATGACCTTAGGCAGGGTTGGGGGGGGACCCAATGTACTATCACCTTAGACAGGGTTGGGGGGGGACCCAATGAACTATGACCTTCGGCAGGGTTGGGGGGACCCAATGTACTATCACCTTTTTCCTTTCTTTACCAACATGTTCAAAGCTTATGTGCTTCCCTACTCCAACTTGCAGCGTTTTACAATGCAAGTTATCGAAATTCTGCCGCTCCGCTTCTGGTCCCAGTTTGAGGAACCATTTGAGTGGTTCCTCGAATTGGTAGATAGCCTCTATGTCTTTGGATGTTATTTTTATTTCTTTGATCAAGCATTCTATGATTTCTGTTGGCATAACTTTGAACGCTTCTTTCCCAGACTTTATTTTGGGGGAGACTTTATTTTGGGGGAGACTTTATTTTGGGGAGACTTTATTTTGGGGGAGACTTTATTTTGGGGGAGACTTTATTTTGGGGGAGACTTTATTTTGGGGGAGACTTTATTTTTGGGGAGACTTTATTTTGGGGGAGACTTTATTTTGGGGGAGACTTTATTTTGGGGGAGACTTTATTTTGGGGGAGACTTTATTTTGGGGGAGACTTTATTTCGGGGGAGACTTTATTTTGGGGAGACTTAATTTTGGGAGAGACTTTATTTTGGGGGAGACTTTATTTTGGGGGAGACTTTATTTTGGGGGAGACTTTATTTTGGGGGAGACTTTATTTTGGGGGAGACTTTATTTTGGGGGAGACTTTATTTCGGGGGAGACTTTATTTTGGGGAGACTTAATTTTGGGAGAGACTTTATTTTGGGGGAGACTTTATTTTGGGGGAGACTTTATTTTTGGGGAGACTTTATTTTGGGGGAGACTTTATTTTGGGGGAGACTTTATTTTTGGGGAGACTTTATTTTGGGGGAGACTTTATTTTGGGGAGACTTTATTTTGGGGGAGACTTTATTTTGGGGGAGACTTTATTTTTGGGGATACTTTATTTTGGGGGAGACTTTTTTTTGGGGGAGACTTTATTTTGGGGGAGACTTTATTTTGGGGGAGACTTTATTTTGGGGGAGACTTTATTTCGGGGGAGACTTTATTTTGGGGAGACTTAATTTTGGGAGAGACTTTATTTTGGGGGAGACTTTATTTTGGGGGAGACTTTATTTTGGGGGAGACTTTATTTTGGGGGAGACTTTATTTCGGGGGAGACTTTATTTCGGGGGAGACTTTATTTTGGGGGAGACTTTATTTTGGGGGAGAGTTTATTTCGGGGGGAGACTTTATTTTGGGGGATACTTTATTTTGAGGGAGACTTTATTTTCGGGGAGTTTTTATTTTGGGGGAGACTTTCTTTCCTGACACCGGATTGAGACTTGATGAGGCCCTTAGCTATTTGAGACATTGGGCCCTTTAGAATTTCAGATATTCTCTATTTAGTGCCAAATATAAATTTAAGGTTAAAATGATATATTACTCAGAAGTGTATAGATAATGAAATAATCTTTAACTATCATCTATTTCATTTATAACGAATTTTAAAATGTAAACACTAGTAAAAGAGACATAAGTTACTTTAAAATACACATTTTTCAAAGACATATTAGCTAATATATTGTAAACTGTTATAATGTGAAAAGAATTATCTGAAACTAACATATTATCTCTTTTTGCTTTGGTCAGATCAAAATAACTGATGACATCATCAAATTATATTTTTGCGAAATTTATCACTTTCTATGCAAATGAACCTGAGGGAACATACTTTATCTTGAGGCTCTGTTGTTCTAAATTTATTTTGTATCCCCTTCAGGTGAGAAAAGGAATTTGAAACTTCATAATAAGAAACAAGCGCTAATTTGCTTATACATGAAATAAATATAATTGTTAGATGTAACCCTATTCAAATCCTGGTGTGTCAGACTATCCTAATCCGAACCATGCGCTTAAACACGTCTGTCATATTGATGAAACTGATTGACTTCTCCTTGACTTCTCCTTGACTTCTTCATTCATGACCAGATCTTCAGGCTATTGTCATACAATATCCTACATATAATAGAGTTGCTATACTTATATGTAGGTCTTGCAGTGGTTACTCTTTTTTTTTAATCCAGAATATACCTCCACAACTAGAACATTACCGTAAATTCAAACTCCTCCATTTTAATCAAAATGTGCATGGCTTGATTTCTTATTTTTTATGTAGTATCAATATGTAGCTGAAGTTGTGACTTCATTATTTAATGACAACTATCAATTATTGTACTTGTGGCCATTGCATGAGCTGCCTGTCTAATACTTTAGAATCATTTTTGAATAATGACAACAATACTTCCCATATATGTGTGGATAATGAAAACAAAGAATATATTTCTAAATTATTCCATACCTTTTTTATAATGCATCTTAATAACAGTCAAATGATGCTTTAACAATAAGTAGACCTGCCAGCCGAATTGTTTGTTTTTTTAAATTCGGCTGGCTGACTTAATTTTGTGGCGATATCCGGATGAGCCGGAGTTATCCGTAAATTGACATATGCGGCTGATTACGAAATTTTCGGCTGATTACGAAATATTCGGCTGAAATTCGGCTGAAGCCTGGCCAATAATGAAGTAATAAATCTTCAGCAATAAAACACTATTACAATACTTCAGACATTTTTTTATTTTTTTTAACAATAGAGGAAAAAAATATTTTTATATGCTGTCCTACTAAACAGTGCATGAATGCAAACCACTCATTCAGTTTCTGTCACTCAATACCTAATAGTCATTTAGAATATCAGTTTATAATTGTCATGAATAAAACAAACGCGATGTAGTTCATCAGCTGTTAGGCTTGATAATTTTCTGTTTATTATCAAACCAGCAACCGTAAACATGTAGTCCACCGGGTCAGATGACGCTGATGATAAGTGACGACGAGCCAGTTGAGTAAGTTGTGGATACGAGGATGATGCAGCACTGCAGCGCAGGAAAGCGAGAACATCATGAAACTAAACAACAGGCGCCGTCAGATAGTTTGCAATTTCCACAGCTAATTGAATAAATATTAAACAAATCAAAACACAACAGCTAGCTAACTTGTAGGTTATATACCATTTCATTATAGTACACAATAGATGAAATAATTAGTTTCTTCAGTTAATAGAATGCAGTAAGAAATATTGGAATAAAAGCCTACACTAAATGTAACTAAAAGTATTTAAATAGCCTAGTATTTAAATACTGTATGTATTTCATTTTTTAATACTGCAAACTGAGTGGTCTATTGAGAGCAACATGAAACGGAAACTGTTTCAATGCAAATAAATTAACATAGAATATCTTATCAGAACAATCGTTATGTGACTGCTCAGTTCTAAGCTCATTCATCAGCTCCATTCGCAACCACTTACATCGGATTTCTTCAGAAACAACTTCACTGTAGTCGATCTTAAAAGGGAACGCAATGAAACTTATGAAAGCAAAAACATTACGTTACGGCGGCTCGTTCATTTTTCGGCGGATTTACGGCGGACGAAAATTCGAAGGCGTATTCGGCTGAGGGGTCTAGCAACAAGCATAAAGGAATTACTTACACATGAAATATACACAGCATGTTTGTTGATATTAACTATTATTTAATGCTTTCATTTTCATATATAACGCACTTTGGCAGCATTTGTATATGAATTACTTAGACACTAACTAAAATATATTTTTCTCTTATTTTTAAGGTATTTGTGAACAATCTTTAGCTATACTTTCCCCTATGTGGCTATCCATTTGTAGAAAAAAAATTAATAGGTAGCCCATTATCTGGTAAAACGTACCTCAAAATAACAGTGAGCTGATCGCTTGGGCCAGTTTGGCGTGGAATCTACAAATAAAATGAAGTTATACGATTGTGTCCCTTATTTTATGTGCCATAATTTGGATTAATACAGAATAAAATGTAATATAAATATCCCCCTTTTTAACATAGCTTAAAAGTCAAAGATCAAAATGTTGCTATAAGTTCTTGTAATCCAAGGCAATAACCATTGGGAGGAGAGCAAAATGTTTTCTTACCTCCTCCGAAAGGTAAACAACTTTCTGCCATAGTAATTATGACTGCCACAACTCGTTCAAATACATTTTTGCAGCACTATCGATTTATAGTAACTTACCCTGATGGGCCTTTTAAGTCTTCAATTTTGTAACTACGTTTGATTGTAAGACATTTTATCGAAGCTATTCTATGGTCTAAAGAATTTTCATGACTTTCAACTCAACAGTTATTGTGTGCCCATCACAAAATATTTAAGTGTACATGACAATTGCTCACTCAAACCATTTTTGGGGCCCTCAAGAAGCTATAGCTTGTGCAGCTCAGAGGTAAATCCAGCACTGTATAAGCCAAAACTCAAATACTTTTTTAACAGAAGCCATACTGATCAGATTGTTAGCGCTTAATGACCAGTAGATGTAGAAGAATGACTCTGTATACCATATAAGTTACCATCGTTTCAAATGAGTTTTAAAAGAAAGATACCATTTTTCAACTAAACTATTTTGATGAAAATTAACATTTGAAATGTTCTATTAATTTGCGTTAAATGTGAAAAGTCAAACTGTTACATTAGGAACTTTTATAAATTCATTACTAGATCAAAGAGACAACACAATACAACACGTTGTAATGATTCTAATAAAGAATTACACACATAAAGTGTTTTTTTTCAAATAAAAAGCATTTCTGAAAAGTATACCTTAAAATACCTTGGAGGATGTTATGACGATAGCAGTTAGTTCACATAATGAGGCATCACATGAAACATCTCATGGAGCAATCAATTGAATCTCACAGAATTTTGCATAGTGTGAATTAAAACTAAGAGTTAGAGACTATAATTGAATGAAGGTAGTGTAGTAAATGGTCGCTACACGCATGATATCATATTTTAAAATTAACATTTAACATTAACAATATCATTTATGGCATACAAAAATATGACAGGATTAATAAAAAAAACGTTTGGAAAACATGATCTTTTTTATATATATTTTAATATAAATATTTATTATATATTGGTTCCCCCGCCCTTTACTGATTTTGAACTCATATCTGGAAACTATGTCAGTGTTGTCACAGCATGATGTCTATTTCACTGTGTCTGTCTGACACGATGTGGTCCTAGTTTAAAGACACGCGTACTCCCATACTGCTTTTGAGATCTGTTTCACGAATTACAAACAGTAAGCCATTACAAAAATGTTACAATCACATCACTGCCCAAATTTGCCCACAAATTTACGACAGACACGTGGCAATAAATACGTTTTTGTCCCGGAATATTTGTGATTTTTTCTTGCATCATAAAATATGACATTTTAAACGAACTGTATAAATAAGGTGTTACATATGAGAGCATCTTACGTGTTCGCAAATTTAAAAATTCACATGGTATGTGTTTCTCACCAGGTATTATCAACTGAGTCTAACGAATTGTTAGAGATCTAATCTCAGGAATCAAATAGTAAGTTTATGTGATATCTATAAATCAATTAAATTATTTAAACACAAAATTCAGACATTTCTGCTTTGAAATACGTTTATTATTTAGAAATCATGTAATTTTTTTATTACTTAAAATAAATATGATTCAATAAAAGGTATTTAATTCCCAATCATAAACATTAAGAATAATTAATTATTTCAATAACGTACAATTATATGATGGAAGGCATGATTTTTCTCTTTGTATTATTTAATGTTATTTAAAAGTAGTTTCTTCAAGGACAATAAATTGTATTACATTATTGCTGCAACAAATCTACTGATTGGCAATTTCAACATATTAATTTCTTTATATGTGTTTACTGACATAACTGTCTCAAACGCAGGATGTTCGTTTCCGCATAAAGTAAAATAACCCCGTTAGTTGGTGTTAAAAAATAATACCATATTTTGAAAACTTCTGTCATTTTTGACGGGTGATACACAAGTAATTATATAATTGATCTTAATTTTGTAACTCTACTGATTAAAATAAATCTCATCTTATCTGTCACAATTTCTCCGTCTACACAGAAGACAATGACTACACTTATCCAGTGTTATTGTCTAGTCTTGCATTTGTATAAGATTTTAAAATGTTGATATAGTGTTAGTTTAAATACATACTATGTAGCCATAGATGCAGTTTACAACTGACTGTTATGTTAATAAATTCTTCATAATGAACTACTGGTTGTAGAATATAGACCGTACAACGCTAAAGGAATGTGGAACGGGCGGAACGGCAAGTTATGGATGCAGCGTAATCAAATCAGGTTTTGTTTGGTATGTCTTAGATCAGGGATGTCCAAAGTCCGGCCTGCGGGCCGAAATCGGCCGGCGAAGCCATTTTAACTGGCCCACGGCCTCATGTGAAATAATTAATTATCTGACATATTATTTCCGTGGCGAACATCTGTGATTATTATTTCTTTATAAACAACGTGGATATTGGTTGTTTTAAAACCCGATGAAGTTAATTGTACTAAAACCTTGACGGCCTAGCCTAAAAGTTAATGACATTATTTTTTTATTTTTTTTCGTCGACTCCGAAGTGGAAACGAATAATGGGTCGGTGAACTTAAAAATTTTAAATAGTTGTTTTTTGTATCACAATTTTTGAAACAAAATTTTCAGCTTTTGTTAATTCAACACATTTTGTTTATTTTAAGGTACGTAGTACAAAATAAACATCTTTTTGTCCATAACGCTGCAATTATTTATCAAATTTAATTATTACTTTCTTATAATACAGACGCTCTTGCACACTGAAGATTTTTAAATTGCATCTCCTTATTTTAATGATTGAATTTGAATGAATCAATGAACAAAGTATTTATATTTATTTATTTAAAAAATCTTGAAATGTCAGTGATGAGGGTAGCAAAGCTATTAAACTTCACTGTATCATTCACCAAGAAGTTATTTGTGCCAAACATCTTAGATGTGATCATGTCATTAAACCAGTAATAAAAGTTATAACACTCTAGTCGCTCTAAAGCCCGGTTTCACCTCCAGTTTCAGCAGTTTCTTCATGACATCCAGGGAGAATATGGAGATGTTGCGTATCACAATGATGTAAGTCGGCTCATTCAGGGAAAAGCACTTCAGCGCTTCTAAGCACTTAAAAAAGAAATTGGGCAATTCATGGAAGATAATGGATGACCAATGCGAGAATTATCTGATACTCCTTAGTTGGCAGATTAGCATTTTTAGCTGATATGACAAGACATATAAACGTATTTAACACAAAACTTCAAGGTCAAAATGCAGTGGTAAGCCAACTATATTCACATATCAAGGCCTTTGGGAACAAGCTGCAACTTTTTCAAAGGCAACTGTCTTAAATGCAGCCTAATACCACACATTTGCCCTCACTACAGGAAATCATGAAAAGTTTCCCAGAAAGTAGTTTCAATGAACAAATGCAGAGGTATATTGCAGATATCACATCTCTGGCTGATGAATTTCAAAGATGCTTTCAGGACTTTGCAACTATTGAAAAGGACATCATGTTATTTTCTTCACCTTTCTCTGTTGACCCTGACCTTGCTCCAGGCAATCTGCAGTTGGAACTCATTGAGTTGCAAAGTGATAATGAAAATTCGCAGCAGACAACAACAGTTTTCTCTCAACGACTTTTACCCACAGCTGGATAAAGAGAGATTCATAGAGATTCGAACATTTGCTAAGAAAATGCTCAAATTGTTTGGCTCGACATACTTGTGTGAGCATACATTTTCAGTTATGAATTTTAACAAGAACCGTGTGAGGGCAAGAATAAGTGACTATCACCTACGTGATATCATACGTATCAAAACTAGTGGCATTGAGCCTGACCTCAACTATTTACTGCATTCAAGATCCCAGTTTCACCCTTCACATTAAAATTTTGCTATAAAAACTTCTCAACTTATGTCATTTTTATATAATTTTAATCCGGCCCGCGAGGGTCTTTATTTCAAGGAATTTGGCCCGCCATGCAAAAATTTTGGATACCCCTATCTTAGATGTATGGATTGTAGTTCCAATCACTGCTGCCAGTGACAATTTTAAGAAAAACCTAGGCAACATGTCCAAAATAACCTAGATCTGACAGAAAAAACCTAGACACGCTAAAAATAAACAAATATGACGTCACAAAGCTCCCCCTCCCTAAAAAATAAAAAAAAGTATTTCTTATTTGAAAATGAGCATTTTTCAAATCATTTTATTGTCATTTAAGTATTTATTTAGCGTGAGGCTACAATCTAATATCGTTGTACGTGGAAAGGCATCCCAACTGTCATTAAATACATTAGTGGAGCTTTCATTTAAAGTTTTTGATGTGACATCACAGTTTTTAAAATCCATAATATATAATAATATTTTGTTATTTGATTCCCTTTAGTCAATATATCAATAATTCAAAGTAAAATAATAAGTATAAAAAATGCATATAGTTATAGGCTATACTATTTTAACCTAACTTTTAAGCTTAAAGTGTTAAATATTATATTTAAAAGTCGATCAGCGACTTCAATCGTCTTGACCTAATTAAATTCTTAACCACTTGGATTTGATAGTCCAAAATTAATATTTTTATTATTATTTTTAGACTCAGTTATCTATCATTCTTGATTGAATTAAATAAACAAGATCTACACTAATAGTTGTAGCTTACTTACTTGTAGAATTTTGGTTCGTCTGCAATTTCAAACCAAAGTTTCCTTCCAACATTCCTATTACTAGTATTAGTATTACTATTGTGGTAACACTTTGATGTCGTTGAGAGGAGTGTGCGCTCATTAACTTACGAATTTAACTTGTCAATATCCATAATAAAAATCAAAATAATTTTATTTTAAAATGGAAATATGTTTTAAATTTCGAAAATCATGCACGAAAGCTAATTCTTATTTATTAAATGATCATTTACACACATAAAATTGGTTGATGTGACAAAAATGTCTGCCATTTTGTTGACTTTTGAAAGGAGATTCACGCGATGCGCTGTAAAAATCAAATTATTCGCGCGTATACGGGCGTATACTGGCGTTTTTCACTCTGCAAGAGTAGCCACGCACACTATGTTATTGCATTTGTTTTTCTAGAGGTTTCAGATGCGCGTTGGCGCGTATACTAGATTGGCGAATTGACGTGCAGATTTTATTAGTTGACTAAAAAGAATAAAATAAATAAAGGTCAAAAATGATTTTCAAAAACCGCGTTTTTATAAGTGGACTAGAAAGAGGAAAATAATTTAAAACTTATAAGTTCAAGTACTTGGATGTAATATGACTAAAAACGTGGGGCGGGCGCTTATGAGGTTTAACATATGCGGTTCACTCATTCTCGCACTTACAGATCTCTCTTTTGCCTTCTAAATTATAAATCTTTAATTTTTATACCAAAAACCCACCCCACGTTTTTAGTATTATATATATATATAATATATATTAAACTATATAATTTGCAATTGTCACACAAGTAGTGTCAGTCAGTCAGTCAGTCCGGACGCTATACGAGGTACCTCTCGATTCAAAAAAATAAAAATGTTGCTTTCGAGATTATATGTGTTGCTCACCATAAAATATTGTGACGTGACGTCATTATTTGAGCTTTTATTAATGTGTGAAGGAAACGAAGTGAAAAAGAGCAATGTTTTATTTGATGTGATTAATATTATTATTATTTTTTTGTATTAAATGTCCGTTTTTGTGTATGTGTCCATGTCAATATTACGTACGTAATTATAAATTTAATTTTCTATATTAATATATAACATTCGTTTTTCAGTTTATGAAATTTACAATTGGTTGTCGTTCGGTTGTCAAGTTTCGATGCTTTTTGAACTACAAAGCAAATTGTTTATTACTGCAAATGAAAATGGTCAACTTATGCTTCAGTTTTGCGTTTGTTTTTCTTTTATACACTTTGAGATTGCATATTTGTATGTTTAAAAAAATAACATATTTAAAAATCATACTCCTCCCCAAAATAGTTTTTTTTAAATTGTTATTTACATGCAATATTTTAATGCGTCTTAGACTAACTTTGAATAATAAATCTTTGCTTTTAATATAGAACTGGAAGGTGTGCTGACTTTACAATAATGAAAACTTTTATTAGAATTACTAAAACGTGTATATTAAATTTGATACTTTAATATTTTCTTTTATCCAGTGCTTAACTTTACTTCAAAGGTTTCATGCAAAATAAATAGTTCGTTGTTATTCATATTTGTAAATAGCTACACTTTTTTATTTACATGTTTTTGATAATGTAAAGGTAATAATGTATGGACCAATGGACGCATAAACTGACATGTCATAATAGATCTTGAAAAGGTGCTGACTTGACAACAATAAAAACGTTTATGTGAATTACTAACACGTGTATATTAAATTGTAAATATGATTAACAGTTGATAAGTTAATCTTTTCTGTTATCCTGTGACAAACTTTGCTTACTAAGTTTCATGCAAAATAAATAGTTATTAACATGTGTAAAATTACAGTTTATTTTTTACATGTTTTGATAATGTTGTGGTAATAATGATTGGACAAATGGGCGAATAAACTGACAAGTCATAATCATCGATGAAGCTTAAACGGCTTCAAATCACAAATATGCGTGATGTGGATCACATTACAGTCACATAATTTATTTTTAACGCACTGTGCTGTATTATTGGTGCACTCATAATTGGTGCGCACTATTCAATGCCGCAAGTTAACGTCCGGCTGACTCCTCAGCAATATTTGTTAATATGTCGAACTTCAAACTTCTTTGCCGCATTATCACTTTATGCTGTGTGTAATTCACTATGCATTTACTATTATCATGATTATATAATTATTATGCATGCAAACTTATATAACGCGAAGCCTAAGCTTGGAGGTTTTTTCATAACACATATATTCGTATATATAATCAAAATATATACTCTGCTATGTCAGTTCGTAACGCTAGATTTTAGAAAGCTAAAAAAATATCCTTGAAAAATATATTGCAAAAAAAAATACACAACTATTTTCAAACGTCCGCATAAAATTATTTCAATATGAAAAAGACATTTAATTTTTCTCTCTTGGTCTCTACATTTTCTGATTATTTACTATGCGGCTTTCAGGCAAAAGGGACAACTACAAAAACTGAAATATATCCATTTTGAAAACTTCCGTCATTTTTGACGGGTAATACACTAGTTAAATATGTTTTACGACACATAACTACAATTTTATATTTTTGGATTGTCTTGCGCTGCGTATTACAATGAATATGCTTTTAGTTATGCCTCGTACATAGAGGATTTTTAGTCAAAAACTTCTTTTTTTACGTTTTTTTTTAAAAAATGTACAACTTATAAATACATGTATATCTTGTTAGCTTTGGCGGCTGCTACATCTGTAATATATTCTTTTTTGTCAAGATCCTTTACAACATCATTCTCAATGGACAAAATAGCGAATTTACTGAGCTGACCTTAAATTATTGTTGACCACATATAGGTTTTAATAAGTTTGAGTTTTTAAAAGCTTCTTTCTCAGGGAATTCACAATGACATGAATAATTAGAAACATTCGAAGTGCAGATGTGTGTGTTAGGTAAGTCATTGTAACATTTGTTTACTGAAAGAAACTGCAAAGTCTTAACAGGATCGCTGTAGTCCACTGCAGGATTTATGGAACTCAATGATTGCATCTCTTAAGAAAGAATGCAACTTTTAAGATCCTAACTTTCGCAGGCTGTGAGCTATTCTCCAGATTCATGCTGCAATTCAGTAAATCATTTTTTCAACGATTTTCTTTTTAATTGATGAAAGTTATTAAGAAATCAAAACGAGTCCTGATACCTTCATAGCTGTTCAACATAATTGACATATCATTGCGCTCTCATGTCTTTGAAAATGGGTTCCTCTTCTATGTCCTTGGCAATTTTCTTTTGCAAATGCTATTGCTGTTTCAAATTGCCATTTCTGTAAGATATGAACCATTTACAAGTATGTACTGTGCTGTCAAATGCAGTTGCTAGATCGACATAAATATTTGTAATTCGTTTCTGATTTATTTAAATTGGAACTAAATGTCGTACAATAAAGCAATTGAAACAATTAAATTTGAAGTTCTTAAGTTGTTTGCACAATGACTCTGCGTTACTTCGAGCTTTTGAATCACTAAATTTGCTTTGCAAATTAAAAAAGTGCACCACAGATCTCGCCTGCTTGATATCGCATTGCCTTTACTCTTTCCACACGGATTTCCCATCTTGTTTCACAAAGTGGTTTCACACAGATATTTCGAACATTCTTGGAAAGGATAGCCATCACTTTGTTGAGGCAGAAATTAAAAAAATAGATTTGTTGAATTATACCGAAAAACGTCAGGACATCAGGACAAGTTTTTGCAATATCAAATAGCAGCAAAGTGGTAACTGTGACATGAACAGGGCGTACAAATTGACATTGAATTTTTTTTTAAACGACATTGTACGCCTGACTTATGACCATTCTTGTTCGTATTCTCGACCGCGGATATCAGAAGCATCTAATAGCCCACTTTGGTCCCTTCCTACACGTGGAATAAAATCAGCATACCCGGGCCAAGTGCTCTTTATGGGTCGACATCCTGCCCCCAAGGGACTTAACAGCTGAGGAATCCCCCCTCCACGCTTCTGATGCGGCCGCCTGGGCATCCAGGACATAAAGTCGAAAATGCCTCCCACTAAATGTGACCCCACTTTCAACAGTAAGAAATCAAGCAGTTTTTGCCCAGCACTTTCTTCTACTTCTAGATACGTATGACGTGCTCATGAATTACTTCAGAATATTCACCTCCTGGGCTTACATGGCCAATTGTAAGTGACATCTGTTCTTGGTGACTTCGGTCCGGTGTTTATTCAAGTATTATGACTGATGACTGACAACGTGCTTATTGGTGTACAGTACAATTATAATTAAATGAGAGGTAAGACTGTAAGATATATCATAATTTAAAATATACACCTAACACCTCCCCCCCTATAAGGTACATGGGAAATGGAGGGTGTCCTTGAATAAAAGTTGTCCTTAAATCGTTCGTTAATAGGAGATGTATTTGTTTTCACTTACCATAGGGTGATTATAATATTGTCAATACACATGTATTAGTGCGCTATTTGTATAATTATTTAATCCTCAAAAAATAAATATAAAGTTTTCTTGATACCGTTGTTTATTTTTTTTTAATACAAGTATACAAAAAAATCAGAATTAAAAAAAAATTATTAGGTAAAAGTGGTACAATTTTAACAAGTATTAAAATTATTTAGTCAAAGCGTTGGGTCCTGAAAAGCGCGGGGCCCAAGGCGGTTTTCTCTTTAGCCTTGCCCTAAGGCCAGCCCTGATTTTACCGCACCTTAGGTAAAGTCTTTAGGAAATGCAAGAAACCTTTTCAAAGCTAAATGAAAATTGATTTTACGTTGGTATTCTAAGTATAAAGATAAAATAACAAAAACAAAATGTATAAAATTCCAAAATAACATTAGATGAGGGCATGGTTATTTTTAGATAAGATAATAACATATCATTTAAATGAAAGAAAGCAATCATAACGAAATGAACCGATATTACAAGTTTTTTGGTCGTTAATGAATAGAATAGTTTATTTAATAATGTCCCACTTAACATTTCTGAAATACGTTTTAGTTCTTTAGACATTATTTATCGTGACGTCAATTCAACAATTACAAATCTCTTTAATATTTATTCTATCAAGGGACATAATTCTTTCTTTTTTATGTATTTTATTTTTTATATTTTTTAAATCTTATGTTGAATATATAATACTTGCTTTTGTAGTTTCATTTTAACTATTTTTAGTTATAAAAAATTCAAAACAATGAAAAGTATTGCCTGCAATTCGTTATTTTTTATTTAAATGTATTCCTATGTAAAGTAGCTGTAAACCACATATGTTAAATATTTAAAAACATAATGCTCAAATTAAATGTCAACGCGTTCTTCATTCCAACGATGCCTGTAGAAACATTGTACATAAAGTGCATCCACTTTAATCGCTCCTAGAAATAGGATAACCTTATAATTAAATATGTCTATATGTTACAGGCCCATTGTGAAATTCAGGCATTCTACAGAATGCCTAGGCAAAGTATAGAACGCCTGATGGTTTCAGGCAAAGTATGAAATGATTGGTATTTCATACATTGCCTAGGCCCTAGGCATTCTATACTAGTTGTGCGGCAAAGTATGTAATTGGCCTGCCCCTGCCATTTTTTCCAGCCACTGATGTTGGCGGTGGCACGTTGGTCGCTGCTTGATGATGGCGATCAAATCCTGTGAGTGTTGAAAGTTATTGTAAGACAGCCTTAGCCGGTACGAGGTTCCACTACCAAATCAAATATAATATTGCCAACATTCTTATCTTATATTCCACTACCAAATCAAAGATAATATTGCCAACATTCTTATCTTATGTTCCACTACCAAATCAAAGATAATATTGCCAACATTCTTATCTTATGTTCCACTACCAAATCAAAGACAATATTGCCAACATTCTTATCTTATGTTCCACTACCAAATCAAAGATAATATTGCCAACATTCTTATCTTATGTTCCACTACCAAATCAAAGATAATATTGCCAACATTCTTATCTTATATTCCACTACCAAATCAAAGATAATATTGCCAACATTCTTATCTTATATTCCACTACCAAATCAAAGATAATATTGCCAACATTCTTATCTTATATTCCACTACCAAATCACAGACAATATTGCCAACATTCTTATCGCGACGTCATTTTATATCATCCGGCTTAGATTCCACAGACGTTCTCCCATGACGTTTCCCATTGGATTGCTGTGTGATCTTGTCGGAAGATAATGTATTGCCAGGACAGGAATTAAGCCATTCTGACATGCAATGACGGTTCGAAGATGAATTATTTAAAGTATGAGCCAATGCTGCTTAAAAGACAAAACTGTTACCAAAGGTTGGTGGACGATGTGAAAATGGCTAAGACCACCATTAAGCAACAACCACGGAACTATGGGCTTGTGAAACACTATGCGGACGTTTGAAAATAGTTGTGATTTTTTTTTGCAATATATTTTTCAAGGTTATTTTTTTAGCTTTCTAAAATCTAGCGTTACGAACTGACATAGCAGAGTATATATTTTGATTATATATACGAATATATGTGTTATGAAAAAACCTCCAAGCTTAGGCTTCGCGATATATGTTTGCATGCATAATAATTATATAATCATGAAAATAGTAAATGCAAAAAACTATTTTGCGGAGGAGTATGATTTTTAAATATGTTTTTTTTTAAACATACAAATATGCAATCTCAAAGTGTATAAAAGTAAAACAAACGCTAAACTGAAGCATAAGTTGACAAATTTCATTTGCAGTAATAAACAATTTGCTTTGTAGTTCAAAAAGCATCGAAACTTGACAACCGAACGACAACCAATAGTAAATTTCATAAACCGAAAACGAATGTTATATATTAATATAGAAAATTAAATTTATAATTACATACGTAATATTGACATGGACACATACACAAAAACGGACATTTAATACAAAAAAATAATAATATTAATCACATCAAATAAAACATTGCTCTTCTTACTTCGTTTCCTTCACACATTAATAAAAGCTTAAATAATGACGTCACGTCACAATATTTTATGGTGAGCAACACATATAATCTCGAAAGCAACATTTTTATTTTTTTGAATCGAGAGGTACCTCGTATAGCGTCCGGACTGACTGACTGACTGACACTACTTGTGTGACAATTGCAAATTATATAGTTTAATATATATTATACATATATATATATTTATACTAAAAACGTGGGGCGGGTGTTTGGTATAAAAATTAAAGATTTATAATTTAGAAGGCAAAAGAGAGATCTATAATTGCGAGAATGAGTTAACCGCATATGTTAAACCTCATAAGCGCCCGCCCCACGTTTTTAGTCATATTACATCCTAGTACTTGAAATGATAAGTTTTAAATTATTTTCTTCTTTCTAGTCCACTTATAAAAACTTGGTTTTTAAAAATATTTTTTTACCTTTATTTATTTTTTAAATTGGGAGTTACCCACCTTAGCACATAATGTTAATAGGTATGTTAAAGACTCATGTTCAAAGGGAAATAAATAAACAATAAAATTATTCATTAAAAATAATTATAAATTCAAAGATAAAGAAAATTAACATTATATATTATAACATGGTATGACTTAATATTTTATTTCTAATTATAAAGATTGATATATTATTATTAATGATATTTATAAGTTAATCTATGGAAACTTTCTAAAATAAATGTAAGTATTTGAATAGAATAAATGAATATACTGACTTATTTTATAATACGTGTTCGATACATATTACGCGGCATAATGTATTTACAGTATGTGAACACCGTAATAAGTGGCATGCCACTTACTTTCGATCCCCTTTCAAGGGATAAATTGTAAATAATGATTGGAACCAATGCTGCCAGTGATATGTTTTTCAACCAAGATCTATGTTTTTTATTTCACGAATAGCCATAATGTAGGGTTTTTTTTTAAAATATGTAATTAAACTATGTTAAAGTACAAATATCATTAAATATGTGCACATAATATCCTAAATAAAATCGATTTTTCAAAAATAAAATTAAGCCGTTGGTGGCAACAGTTTTTTTTCAACCGCTATGGCATGTTACATTATGATATCTAAGGCTCTGTTCCACTGAATTCGAAAGATGGCGCAACTGTGGTGCAATTTGTATAAAGAAATCTGGTACACGATAAAACAGCTTGAATGAGCCAAAATTTTCAATTTTATTAGACTTTATGACAAACTTAACAGCTCTACCATTTTCTTCTGTCTGCGTTGAAAGAATATTCTCTCAAGTATACATGGTATAGACCAAAGATAATCTTATACAACGCTCAGTTAGACATAGTTATGAAAACAATTTTCCTAATTCGTCTGCAAGAAAAACGCATACAAATTCTTGTTCTTTCATTCCGGAATTCGGAAGTTGAATGAGTTGCCTGATCAAATGAGGAAAATCAACACTCTATCAACATTTAAAACTCAAATGTAAATTCAATACGAGACAAAAACAATGGAAATTTATGACTCAATTATCTTCTGTATAAAAAAGAGCGTCTGTATTAGATAACATAAGAATGGTTCCAAGAATGCTGATAAGATTGTCATTTCTAAGGAAGATGACATAAGTGATGAATAAATGCAAGTAGAAGTATAATTTACAAATACTTATAGTACAAACTAATTTAACCTAAGGCTGTGGCTACACTGCACGTGAATTCGCCAATCTAGTATACGCGCCAACGCGCATCTGAAACCTCTAGAAAAACAAATGCAATAACATAGTGTGCATGGTTACACTTGCAGAGTGAAAAACGTGAGTATACGCCCGTATACGCGCGAATAATTTGATTTTTACAGCGCATCGCGCGAATCTGCTTTCGAAAGTCAACAAAATGGCGGACATTTTTGTCACATCGTCCAATTGTATGTGTGTAAATGATCATTTAATAAATAAGAATTAGTTTTCATGCATGATTTTCGAAATTTACAACATAATATTTCCATATTAAACTAAAATTATTTTTATTTTTATTATGGATATTGACAAGTTAAATTCGTAAGTTCATGAGCGCACACTCCTCTCAACGACGTCAAAGTGTTACCACAATAGTAATACTAATACTAGTAATAGGAATGTTGGAAGGAAACTTTGGTTTGAAATTGCAGACGAACCTCATTCTACAAGTAAGTAAGCTACAACTATTATTGTAGATTTTGTTTATTTAATTCAATCAAGAATGATAGATATCTGAGTCTAAAAATAATAATAAAAATATTAATTTTAGGACTATCAAATCCAAGTGGTTAAGAATTTAATTAGGTCAAGACGATTGAAGTCGCTGATCGACTTTTAAATATAATATTTATTAATTTTAAGCTTCAAAATTAGGTTGAAATAGTATAGCCTATAACTATATGCATTTTTATACTTATTATTTTACTTTGAATTATTAATATATTGACTAAAAGGGAATCAAATAACACAACATGTATTATATATTATGGATTTTAAAAACTGTGACGTCACATCAAAAACGCGAAACTTTAAATTAGTGGTTCCCAAAGGGGTCCCTATGGACCCCCAGGGGTCCACGAGTAAAAAACGTTTGGGAACCACTGCTTAAAATGAAAGATCCACTTATTTATTTAATGACGTTTTAAATGACTTCCCGCGTACAACGATATTAGATTGAAGCCTCACGCTAAATAAATACGTAAATGACAATAAAATGATTTGAAAAATGCTCATTTTCAAATAAGAAATACTTTTTTTTCTTTGTTTAGGGGAGGGAAGCTTTGTGACGTCATATTTGTTTATTTTAGCGTATCTAGGTTTTTTCTGTCAGATCTAGGTTTTTTTGGACATGTTGGCTAGGTTTTTCCCAAAATTGTCACTGGCAGCACTGATTGGAACTACAATCCATACATCTAAGAATTTAAGGGATCATATCAGGGAAAGGGATTGCATCACGAATCTGATCATTTTGTGCAACGGGATCCTAATCGGGCATGTAATCTCAAAGAAGTTTGAAATCATATGTGGAAATGTATAATGAAACGGGATCGTACTTGAAGGGATAAAAATTGGGATCCATAAAGCAGGTCCGTGATCCCGGGTATAACAGCTAGTATGTAGTAAATAAAATAGAACAATTAAAAATATAATTATATATTTTTTAAATCGAATAGTGTCATTCCTTTATATATTAACACAATGATATAATATATTAAATGACTTTAATATAATAACATAACATTATAATACATTTTTATATAAAGACACAGTTATAAAATAATATAAAACATTTTTAAAATGTCATCTTTACTAGTCAATTTGTGAACATTTTTACTATTTTTAGCTTTAAACATTCATTATTTAATGGTGTTTTAGAATTTTAAAACTGAATTCTCATTGTAGTTTTTTTCCATTATGTTACAATTCGTCAGATTGGTCTACTTTTCAACTTAATAATATACACTGGGATTCTGATGTACGTTCTAAAAGCAAATGACATTCACTGGACGGAATATGTGTTTAGTGCATACATCATACCATTGTTCATTGAGGAGTGTAGGCAGGTATCTGAACATTCATAAGTATAAAAACATTATACACAATTGGACGGCTAAACGGAACATTATACACATTGGACGGCTAAACGGCGCTAATAGAAATCAAAAGAGGGACAAATAATTGGTGTGAATAAAGTTATACATTTTAAAGCTTTAATTATATATAAAATATAAATATAAATACCCATCAAAAATCAATACAGATGTAATAAGGATATAAAACTAACATGGTGAGACTTGTACTAGAATATGTATCTTCTGTATGGGACCCATCCACCAAAGAAAACAAAGAAAGCCTGTCAACTCTGCGTTTTTTGCTAATAGACTAGCAGTATATGTTTCTATATTTATGCTATGAAGGTTTTTGCTGAGATTTTTGTTGACAAAACTGTTTACCCCTCTTTAAATCCGTTTACGTTTTCTACATATGATTCTATAATGTTTAGGACACACCTTTTTATAAATTATTTTGAAAAGAAATAAGTAATATTTAAAAAATATTTTTTTTAAAAAAGGACACGCTTTTAACATAATCACTACTTTTAGTTATGTCTTATATATAAGGGATTTATAGTCAAAACCTTTGTTTTTACAGCTATTTTTTTTATTTAAAAATTTTATTAAAAACTTTTTAAAATTCACGTCTGAAGCTCACACATCTTTTTTACCACTATTTTTTTTTATACCAAACACCTCATAAGCGCCCGCCCAACGTTTTATACCATGGTCATATGTCCACGTGGTGAACTCATGGATGTCAACAAAGCAGACGGGTACCGTTGCTTATATATAGACTATAGATAAACTAAAAATTCAATAATTTCAATACGGTACATTCGATCTATCTGAAACTTTGAAACAATGCATTGTCATCCAAGATCTATCTGTGGTAAAATTTTGAGATCTCTAGGACCATAAGAAGTGGTTTAATTTTACGTTACAAGATTTGAAGGAAGGATACAACATACAAACATTGTGACTTTAATAAAAGCGTGTAAAAATATTTAGTTTTATAAAATTGTATATTTTCAGTTATCATGTTTTATATGAAGAGCTACAATGTTGTTTGACTGTTTTCTCTAATATTTTCTCTATATGTTATCACCCTGCACATGTATTCGAATTGAAAGAATTATTTCAAGTCTGTGAAAAACCTTCTCGACATGACAGCTGTTTTACTGTTCATTCGGGCATTTTCACTGCTGCTTGTTGCCTACACTGACCGTGTCAATACTGACCTGATGGGGTGGACAAGGATCGTCTACAATCTGGACTTCATAGCATATGCTTTTCTAGTGTTTAAGAAATTCTACGCCAGTGATTTCTTAGGCCCTTTGCTCGCCATTATTGGTCAAATGGTAAGCCTCATATTCCTACATAATAAAATACAAAGTTTGTGAATGGCGGGATTTGTGTGTCATTCGTTTACTGACCAAACTTGCCACATATTTCCATCATCATTCGTTTACTGACCAAACTTGCCACATATTTCCATCATCATTCTTTTACTGACCAAACTTGTCACATATTTCCATCATCATTCGTTTACTGACCAAACTTGTCACATATTTCCATCATCATTCGTTTACTGACCAAACTTGTCACATATTTCCATCATCATTCGTTTACTGACCAAACTTGTCACATATTTCCATTATCATTCGTTTACTGACCAAACTTGCTACATATTTCCATCATTATTCGTTTACTGACCAAACTTGTCACATATTTCCATCATCATTCGTTTACTGACCAAACTTGTCACATATTTCCATCATCATTCGTTTACTGACCAAACTTGCTACATATTTCCATCATCATTCGTTTACTGACCAACCTTGTCACATATTTCCATCATCATTTGTTTACTGACCAAACTTGTCACATATTTCCATCATCATTCGTTTACTTACCAAACTTGCTACATATTTCCATCATTATTCGTTTACTGAACAAACTTGTCACATCTTTCCATCATCATTCGTTTACTTACCAAACTTTTCACATATTTCCATCATCACTCGGATAGAAGTTAGAGGTGTTGTATTCTTAATATCCTAATTTTCTCGGGACCAGATACAAGCAATATTGTTTGTTTTGGTATATAAGTTTTTAAAATGCTTTTTTAAACATTGGATACTTGCAAAGCCATTGAATACACAAAATCATGGTACACATGATAAAATCACACAGGATAGGTCTCTTTTGTACAATACAATGGCTGATCTCAAACATTTAAGTAATTTAATATAGATTGATGAATGCGCAATACTTAGATCATGTCTTCCCATTCAGAAAAGTGTGAAATTGGAGGAGTAACAAAGAAAAAAAAATATTCATGGAAAACATCTAACTCTAACTAAAGATGCAAAATTCTTATCAGTAATAATAAATGAGAAGTTATCATTGTATCCCAACAATCAATTCAATAACTAACAAATCCAACAAAATATTAAGATTTAAAAAGAAAGACTTTAACAGATGTAATACAAATATGAAACTAAAGTGCTACCATACTTTGTTGATATCTGTACTGGAATATACATCTTCTGTATGGGGCCCATCCAACAAAGAAAAGACATATACTAGAGAATATTTTAAAAAAGAGCTGCCCGATTCATTACTAAAGAATATTCCGATTGATAAAGGAACACTAGAGGATAGAAGAAAAAAACCCAGATAATTTGTATTAATACATTAGGCTATTAATTGTAACTTCCAATTCAAAACAAAGAAATTCCAATACAGTCATCAGATACACATAGTGATAAAAACATTTTTCTTCTTTCGTATACACTATACAAGAACAAACACAAAATCTCGTCCTTACCGTCTGGAATTCGAGAGGTGAATGGTTTGACCGATCAACCAGGAAACAACACAATTTCAACATTTAAAACTATAATAAACATGCAAGACTAGACATAAAGCATCGATATGCGTAGGACGTAAAATATTCTGAATAGACGTAGCGTTTGTAATAGGTAAGATAATAATAGTAATATTTAAAGTATGTGACAAATTGATGTTTTTTTAAAAATATCTTTAAAGATTATTCAAATTTTCGAATTCTTTGAGTTAATTATCTTCTTGTTCACCCTTAACTGTGACATTTTCATTATTTTTTTAAAATAGAAATTCAAGGGCCCCTGCGCTGGTTCTACGTAGAAAATGATTGATTGCAGGGGTCCATTCAAACCTATATTGTTAAATCTATAATCCTGAGTCTTTTATTCAAAACCAATACATGATGAACTAATTCAACTACTTTCACAGACTTTCACACTTTTCAAATTCCTTCTGGTCCTTGGAGTTGTCTTCGCTGCATTTGCTGTGGCCTCTGAGTCTGTCATGTACCCAAACTACGACCTGAAGATTGAGCACATCTACTGAGTCTGTCATGTACCGAAACTATGACCTGAAGATTGAGCACATCTACTGAGTCTGTCATGTACCCAAACTATGACCTGAAGATTGAGCACATCTACTGAGTCTGTCATGTACCCAAACTACGACCTGAAGATTGAGCACATCTACTGAGTCTGTCATGTACCCAAACTATGACCTGAAGATTGAGCACATCTACTGAGTCTGTCATGTACCCAAACTACGACCTGAAGATTGAGCACATCTACTGAGTCTGTCATGTAACCAAACTACGACCTGAAGATTGAGCACATCTACTGAGTCTGTCATGTACCCAAACTATGACCTGAAGATTGAGCACATCTACTGAGTCTGTCATGTACCCAAACTACGACCTGAAGATTGAGCACATCTACTGAGTCTGTCATGTACCCAAACTATGACCTGAAGATTGAGCACATCTACTGAGTCTGTCATGTACCCAAACTACGACCTGAAGATTGAGCACATCTACTGAGTCTGTCATGTACCCAAACTACGACCTGAAGATTGAGCACATCTACTGAGTCTGTCATGTACCCAAACTACGACCTGAAGATTGAGCACATCTACTGAGTCTGTCATGTACCCAAACTATGACCTGAAGATTGAGCACATCTACTGAGTCTGTCATGTACCCAAACTATGACCTGAAGATTGAGCACATCTACTGAGTCTGTCATGTACCCAAACTACGACCTGAAGATTGAGCACATCTACTGAGTCTGTCATGTACCCAAACTACGACCTGAAGATTGAGCACATCTACTGTGTCTGTCATGTACCCAAACTACGACCTGAAGATTGAGCACATCTACTGAGTCTGTCATGTACCCAAACTATGACCTGAAGATTGAGCACATCTACTGAGTCTGTCATGTACCCAAACTATGACCTGAAGATTGAGCACATCTACTGAGTCTGTCATGTACCCAAACTACGACCTGAAGATTGAGCACATCTACTGAGTCTGTCATGTACCCAAACTATGACCTGAAGATTGAGCACATCTACTGAGTCTGTCATGTACCCAAACTACGACCTGAAGATTGAGCACATCTACTGAGTCTGTCATGTACCCAAACTATGACCTGAAGATTGAGCACATCTACTGAGTCTGTCATGTACCCAAACTACGACCTGAAGATTGAGCACATCTACTGAGTCTGTCATGTACCCAAACTATGACCTGAAGATTGAGCACATCTACTGAGTCTGTCATGTACCCAAACTACGACCTGAAGATTGAGCACATCTACTGAGTCTGTCATGTACCCAAACTACGACCTGAAGATTGAGCACATCTACTGAGTCTGTCATGTACCCAAACTACGACCTGAAGATTGAGCACATCTACTGAGTCTGTCATGTACCCAAACTATGACCTGAAGATTGAGCACATCTACTGAGTCTGTCATGTACCCAAACTATGACCTGAAGATTGAGCACATCTACTGAGTCTGTCATGTACCCAAACTACGACCTGAAGATTGAGCACATCTACTGAGTCTGTCATGTACCCAAACTACGACCTGAAGATTGAGCACATCTACTGAGTCTGTCATGTACCCAAACTACGACCTGAAGATTGAGCACATCTACTGAGTCTGTCATGTACCCAAACTATGACCTGAAGATTGAGCACATCTACTGAGTCTGTCATGTACCCAAACTATGACCTGAAGATTGAGCACATCTACTGAGTCTGTCATGTACCCAAACTACGACCTGAAGATTGAGCACATCTACTGAGTCTGTCATGTACCCAAACTATGACCTGAAGATTGAGCACATCTACTGAGTCTGTCATGTACCCAAACTACGACCTGAAGATTGAGCACATCTACTGAGTCTGTCATGTACCCAAACTATGACCTGAAGATTGAGCACATCTACTGAGTCTGTCATGTACCCAAACTACGACCTGAAGATTGAGCACATCTACTGAGTCTGTCATGTACCCAAACTATGACCTGAAGATTGAGCACATCTACTGAGTCTGTCATGTACCCAAACTACGACCTGAAGATTGAGCACATCTACTGAGTCTGTCATGTACCCAAACTACGACCTGAAGATTGAGCACATCTACTGAGTCTGTCATGTACCCAAACTACGACCTGAAGATTGAGCACATCTACTGAGTCTGTCATGTACCCAAACTATGACCTGAAGATTGAGCACATCTACTGAGTCTGTCATGTACCCAAACTATGACCTGAAGATTGAGCACATCTACTGAGTCTGTCATGTACCCAAACTACGACCTGAAGATTGAGCACATCTACTGAGTCTGTCATGTACCCAAACTACGACCTGAAGATTGAGCACATCTACTGTGTCTGTCATGTACCCAAACTACGACCTGAAGATTGAGCACATCTACTGAGTCTGTCATGTACCCAAACTACGACCTGAAGATTGAGCACATCTACTGAGTCTGTCATGTACCCAAACTATGACCTGAAGACTGAGCACATCTACTGAGTCTGTCATGTACCCAAACTATGACCTGAAGATTGAGCACATCTACTCCATGTTTCAGAGAACATTTTACAACATGTTCGGGGAATTCTCCTTGGAGACTTTTCAAAGTAACAAAAAATTATAACTGTTTAAAAATAAATATTACAAAATTAAATACATTCTTGACATAAGTAAAAATAAACCCCTTCGAAAAAGTATGTAGGAATAATTTGTTATCTATTTATAATTTTAATCAATGATTAAATATTAATTTACAGTAAATATACTCCAGCCTATTGGCGGTTCCCTAATCGTCGCCCCGCATATTCGTGGGTTAGATTATTAATACTAACGTATCATTTTATTATCATTTATTATTTATGAGTGCACAAACAATATCAATTAAAAAAAATATATTATTACAGTATGAATTTACTTGTATAAATGCATACGCTGTGTGTACACTATATACTGTACTGTACTTTATTACTTGAAGTATGCGTACTGTATTTATCATTCTAAGTTTGCATTTAAATTTGTTTTGTCAATT
>CALYLW010001789.1:92524-129242 GCA_944989445.1 Ampullaceana balthica
CAAGAATATTTTCAAATCTGCCAACGTAAAATTGAACCACGTCTGATGGTCCTAGAGATCTGAAAATTTTACCACAGATAGATCTTGGATGACTGTGCATTGTATCAGATCGATCAAATGTACCGTTATTAAATTTTTGAACTTTTAAGTTTATCTATAGTCTATATAAAAGCATCTGTACCGTCGGCTTTTGTTGACATCCGTGAGTTCGCCCCGTGACCACATCACAATGTTTTTAAAACGTTGGGCGGGCGCTTGTGAGGTGTTTGGTAAAATAAATAGAGGTAAAAAAATATTTTAAAAAACCAGGTTGTTATAAGTGGACTAAAAAGAATAAAATAAATAGAAGTAAAAAAAAGATTTTTAAAAACCACGTTTTTACAAGCGGACTAAAAAGAAGAAAATAATTTAAAACTTATTAGTTCAAGTACTTCGATTTAATATAACTAAAAACGTGGGGCGGGTGTTTGGTATAAAAATTAAAGATTTCTAATTTAGAAGGCAAAAGAGAGATCTATAAGTGAGAGAATGAGTGAACCGCATATGTTAAACCTCATAAGCGCCCGCCCCACGTTTTTAGTTATACTAAATGACAGTACTTTAACTAATAAGTTTTAAATTATTTTCTTCTTTTTAGTCCGCTTGTAAAAACGTGGTTTTTAAAAAATCTTTTTTTTACTTCTATTTATGTTATCGTAGCCTACTGATGAAGGCATTAGCCGAAACGTCTATTGTCGTTTTAGTTTAAAATAAAGCTCAAATTTATTATTTTAATTACACAATTTGTTTGTGTAATTTATATTTTATGTAGATCTAATGTTACTTTGCTCCTGAACTGAAGTTCCTTTTTAAAATTAAAATATTATTTCAGTAAAAAATGTGTTTACATTGTCATTACTACATTAGTGAAATACATTTGTGAAATACATAAGTGCATGCAATATTATTACATTTTTTACTATATTAATGAGTATGAGTGCCTTTCGAAATTTTTTGGGAAGTATTTAGTCCCGTTTATAATCTCATACATAGGCGATTTAAAATTGAATGCAATATTCTTGTTTTTTCTCCCTTCTCGTCGGGGATGGGGGGGGGGTTGGTAAGGGAGGAATTAAGAACGTAACCCCCACAAATAATGAGGGAATAATGTATATATTTAATTACATTTCTTAGAATTAAAAGCTTAATATTGAATATAGTCTTCGGTGAAAAAGAAAAAAGGGTTGGAAATAAAAATTTAACAATTTAAAAAACGTATATATACAAATGTTAAAAGTACTTTTCTTTTGTATTATAAAGTCAGTTCTAACCCCCTTTTTTATAAATATATATATTCAGTTTTTGAAATTGAGTTTATACATTATATTTTTCACATTAAACTAAAATTCTGAAAACTCTATGAAATGACTGCACCAACGACTCACTGTTGTACAGCAACAACACAGCCAACAGATGCGTCACGGCCCATGCTGTGTACTATGTCGCGATACTCCTTGTATACATACTTCTCTTCAACTTACTAATAGCGAGTTTTAAGTGAGTTCACAGCTTCTCGTCATCGTTCTGTTAATTTGTTTTAATGTAATAACAGGATTCATTAAATTTCTGGGAATTCTAAGGCAGTTTAGGGTTTTAAGGCATTTTATGGCAACAAGATATTACATGTATTATAATTAAACTATTTTGTTTCAAAATAATAATTTATACATCTGTAGACTTATTTTATATTGTAATAATGAATAAGTTATAATTGAAAAAACAAACAAAACAGAAATAATTAACAACAGATTCATTTAATTTTATATTTTGCTAAAAAAAATTTACGTTGCTTACTATGTGTATATTTTCGGTAATGATATATATTCAATCCTATTGATATGGATATTTTAATGCGCTATTTTTTATTTGCATATACATGGGCGGCATTTAAATGTTAAAATTAGTTAGGAATATTGATTTTTAACAAATATATTCTCCAATTCAACTCATATAAAAATTCATATTCTTAAATGTAAATTATTTTCTATTGATGAATTGTAATGTTGTTAACCAACCAATCGGATATAAGAAATTCAGAAATAAACACATAAAATTTGTAAACGAAATTTACGGACATGTATTATATATGCGTACTAGCAATTTTACTAATCGATGACAATGATCTATTGACAGTTCCAAGATTGTAGAAATTGAGTTGAAATCCAAGGAGATCTGGCACAGCCAACTCTGTCAGCTGACTATTGAGTATACGGGGCTTCACGTCCTACCTATACCGTTTTTACTATACACCAAGTACAAGGAAATTGTCTGTAGTATAGGAGATTCAGTCACAAAAGGTATGCTGCTTTAAATTGCCACATTTTACTTGCAAAGAAAAAAAACACGAAGAAATTAATAATATGTATATAAAAATAAGTAATAAAAACTCTAATGAGTATTTAAACGCAATTTCAAACAACGAATTTCCGATTTTTTTATTCAAGGGAAATCATTCTAGATTACATTAAAAGTCATTTCAAATAAGTAATTCTGAAAGTAAACAAAATTTGACGTCATATCCCCTCACGCTACAAACACCAAGAATGTGTCAATATAATGCGCACCGTGCACCAATGTAACATAAGCATTCACAAAGCGGGAAAACCCCATTAACTATCATTCTAGATTACATTAAAAGTCATTTTAAAGTAATAATTCTGAATGTAAACAAAACAATTGCTATGTACAAATTGCTGCTAAAATTACGGAAGTCGAACAAAAAGAGATTTTTCAAAAAGTCATTCTCCAACGTTGTTATAAATATTAATAGCTATCGTTTCGCGTTTGTTTCAACCCGATAGCTGTTATGGTTGGCGAGAAATTGCCAAATACTCATATTTGTAATTCAGTAAACCTTTTCTGTAATTTTTTTTGGCCCGTGCACATCTTTGAGACCTCCTTAACATATTTGCAAAGACCCGAATCCTCTATCTGGTATGGTTCAGGAGGAGATGCTTTTCAAAGCTCGAACAGACAGAACAGACATTTTAAATATATAAACGCAATTTTTCCCTAATGAAATTCCGTTAAAAACAAGAATATGATGCGTTATAATTATTAAATTCTCCAGTAACATGGCAACAAAAGAATTATTTATTTTTTCGCGATGATAAAAAAATAATTTAAAAATCAAAATCATACTACCAAATGTTTTATAAAATTGAATATAGCTTTTAACTCAAAAAATAGAGTGTAAATTTTACCCTTCAAGCGTTTCAAGATTAAAAATAAAATAATGGGCTAGGCCATTCGTATTTTTATAATGTGTACCAAATTACGAAACCTACTTTATAAACTATTTTATAGTAGTTACAAATGAAAAGAACACTTTTTATGAAGTAAAAATATTTTGGGTAATATATACAAACCCAACTACATTAGACAGCAGTGTGGAAAGTTGAGCGATTAATATTTTCATTCCTATATCTATGCATATTTAACATTTCTATACAATACTGCACAAAGGAAAACGATTTGAATTATTCACATTAATCTTTCATAAAGTTAAAATAGTATAACATTATAATTATTGTTTAACTTATATGAAACGTAATTAACAAATATGTGCAAAATAATCACACCTTTAAAAAAATTGTTTGATTTGTTTAATTTTGGACTAAACACCTCGACTCTTCTTTGTTTACAATCTCATCAAATATTTATTAATCTTTTTATAGTAATTGAATTTCAGAAAACTATGCACTTGATAAAACATTTTGAACAATTCTGTTTGGATTGATACTTTATACATTGGCAATAGGTGATAAGTTTTTGAAATCTTTGATTACACAAAAAAGTAATGGAAAACGATGGTTAAGTTTTAATCACGTTTTTAAGAAAGTATATTTGAAATGAATAAATTTCACCAAAACTTTCGATTGAAAGTTAATTTACTTAGAATTCATTTACAAATATTTTAGGTCCAACATTTGAATTAAAAACATATTGTTAAGGAATACATATTTATTTTATAGGAAATGTCGACTTAACTACCGTAAAGAAATTTGAAGAACAAGAAATGTTGAAATTCAAGAGAGATTTAGAGTTTGAAAAGAGGTAAAACAAATTTTGAAGAAATACATCTTGAGGTCATTGTTTTTTTATGTTCCAAGTCTCTTCCTTAATTGCTTCCAAACATGTATGTGTTTCAAACCAAGTTTTAGCTCTACAAGATCATCTTCTGTATGTTAAGCGCGCTAGCGCCAACTGATTTCGGGGAACAGAAAAGATTGACAGCGTGCAAATGAAACAATGAAATAACATTTTCAAGTCAATTAAGATTTTTAAAAAAATTTTTTTTTACTTTTTACCCTATCTATATATATATAAATAAAAGTATGTATGTATGTATGCATGTCATTTATAGCTGACTTAACCGTTCATCCGATCGACATGAAACTTTTGGAGACTTTTGTGTACGCTCCCTTGATGGTAACTGGCAACTTTCTTTTTCAAAATTTATTACTTATGGGGCGCCGGGGACCCATATGATTTTTTTTCTTATATGACATATATAAAAATTAGTTTAAGCGTTAGCTATTGGGTAAATTGATAGATCTTAACCAAACTTTGTATATAACAATTAGGTAGTCAATATTAAAATACTATAGGGCAATACTTTTCTAATTTTGAATTTCTACGGGGCTCGGGGCAAAAAAAGTATTTTTTCATAAACGTTTAAGATTGTATTCCCCATTCAATTATTAAAGATCTTCAGAAATATAGATAAATGTGACCAATATGAAATTGCTTGAAATACACAGGTGTTTTGAACTTTACATCTTACACTAAATGGGCCCTGGGGCCCTTAATGTCCTTTTTTGCTTATATGAGCTATATAAAAATTAGTTTATGTGTTAGATACTGAGTAAATGAAGGATCTTAACCAAACTTTGTATACAAAACTTGGTAGCCCATATTACACTCAACTTCTTGTAGTTCCATTTTTCAGGGCCGGGGGTCCGAAATGTCTTTTTTTCGTACATGTTTGATATATTATTTCCTTTTTATTTTTAACGATTTTTAGAAATATATCCATGATGAAACAGAAGTTAAATTAACAGGTTTTAAAAATGTACATCTTGAACTGAATGTTCCGCGGGGCCTCTTAATGTATTTTTTCCTAATTTAGCTATATAACAAATAAGTTTAAGTGTTAGATAATGAGAAAATAACAGTATTTTGACCAAACTTGTTATATAAAAACTTAAGAGCATATATTAAATCACTATAACTCCTAATGACCATTTCCTCGAGGCTGGGGCCCCTTAATGTGTTTTTAAATCCCTTATATAAACTTACAGCCGTCTTTGTCGTTCGTCGTCGGGCGGGCGGAATTTATTCCCGCATATGCTGACATTTTCATTCAAAATGTCAGTCAAGGTGTGTTTATTTATAAGTTTTGAGAGCCCCGTGCAGTGTGTGTGTAAATTAATATATTTATTGTTTGGCGAAAAGTGTGACGTAATTAAATGTATTGATATCCGATAACGACAAAAATAGACGTAATCAATGCAGTCACAATTGTCTAAAACATGATATCAGCTACACTTAAAATGTAATTCCCCACATTACGTATTGCGTGTAATATCATTTCTAAAATTCCACCGTTTTCACACGATTTTCGCCAGCCCCAGAAACAATTCTGGGTGGGACAGCATTTTCTTAATTCAACGAAAACTGTGACGTGATTTCCTTATTCCACGTCATATTCGCCTTATAATAATATATTTCTATTAGGGGTGAATCGGATTCACATTTTTGAAATCCAGCCAGAGCCGGATTTGGCCGGATTTAGGAAGTGAAATCCGGCCGGATCCGGAGCCGGATTTGTACAAATTGCCGGATTCTGGATTTGCCGGAGCCAAGCCCATATCCAGTACACCCCGAATTTCTATTAAGTCAGCGGTAAAATGATAATCGGTTTAAAACCGGATTTACATAACCGATAACCACTTTGACCAAAAAATCAGAAATTAACAACCCTAGTTGAGACAAGCACAAAGTTACGTAATAACATAAGGACACATATTCACATGAATATAATTCATTTCAGCCTAGTTCTTTTGTTTTAATAATAATTTATAAAAATACAACTTTCTAAAACAAGGTCATAACTTGTCAACTAAAATATCCATAATATAAATATGTGTCAACTAAAATATCCATAATATAAATATGTGTGTCAACTAAAATATCCATAATATAAATATGTGTGTCAACTGAAATATCCATAATATAAATATGTGTGTCAACTAAAATATTCATAATATAAATATGTGTGTCAACTAAAATATCCAGAATATAAATATGTGTGTCAACTAAAATATTCATAATATTAATATGTGTGTCAACTAAAATATTCATAATATAAATATGTATGTCAACTAAAATATCCAGAATATAAATATGTGTGTCAACTACCTCTACTAAACTTTAATTGATTTCATGGATTTATTTACACACAAAGTTTCTGTAATAGATAATATTATGTCAACTAAATGCGGCATACCTTGATTATGTGTGGACTAGCTATAATAATTTTATATTCTTTATATGGATTAAAATTTAATTAGCTTCAGAGCCATCAAAATGTACTCAAATATCGAGTCAAATAGTTACATTGAATTGGTGAATAACAATAAAGAAAGATTTAAGTTAAATTGCTTACTTGCTAGAAGAAATAATATATTTTATTTTACAACTTCTTGATACTACATTCATAATGTGATATCTATCATCTAGCTCAGGGGTGTTCAAATGTTTTGTAAAGAAGGACTCATTCCATGATGTAAATTATATCATAATACCATGATAATTACAACAATGTCATACTTAGACACCGAGTAACAGGTTTTATTCTTGTCATTTCTTCCTTGTTTACAACCTGTGACGATTTTGTGGAGAAAAAAAAACTATATCGATTAAAGAGATATTTAAAAACATATATCGATTAAAGAGATATTTAAAAACATATATCTTATCCCTCATTAAAAATAAGTAAAAGCGGATAAATTATCTCAAAGTAATTGAACTAATATGTGTCTTTAATACAATGTATTTTATAATAAATATTTTATTTTGAAAAATATAACTAGACCTAATAGTTTATGATAAAAGTAAACATTCTAAAAAATGAAGTTTTGAAAAAAAAATAATTGATCGAATTATTGGGACCCTATAGATGGAAGCAATATTGACTGTTTATATTTTGTATTTATTTTGTTTTGTTTGGGGGGGTGGGTGATGTTGATATGGGCAGAGAGATGGCACTGAACCAGTTAAAAGTAACTATCATTGCATTATACATATAAGTATGTGCGCGAGTGTGTTCGTGTGTGTGTGTGTATGTGTCTGTGTGTATGTGTGCGTGTAAGTGTGTATTTATATAAGATGTGAACTAAATGTTATGAAGCGGGTGTCATGTCTCTGACACGACAATGCTAGATTAGTTCTTCATTCTTAAAAGCGATTACATTAGAACGATTGCTTTCATAGATTGCTACAAGTGAGAATAACGATTGAAAGAAGCTTACCGGGTCTTTGTAATAAGAAATTGGATTATGTTCACTTATAATATGCACTTTGTTTAGGTTGGGGCTAATTGGCGGCACATTTATTTGTATATAAAGGGGAACCCTTGTGAAATTTTGAAGGGTATTTTTTAATAATAATATCACCAAAATCTGGGTCGATCTCATTTTATCAAAGCCACTGTTGACATTCTTTTAACTTAGGGAGAACTTTTTGTTTAAATTTAAAGTTCAATCCCTGCAAAATAACTATAGAGATATTTGAAAAAAAAATAATTTCAGGGCAGACGAATTATCAAACTTACATTTTAATATGTTAATATACACCTACGGATATTATCAGACAGCAGAAAATTGTATACAAGCTATTAACAAAATTAAATTGCATAAAATAAAATTTATAAATAGAAAAATGCACACGCAACCGAATTTGATGCATGTAACTAAGTGATTTGTGACAAAACAATGGCAGAAGTTTGTTAGTCGTAAGATTTAATTACCTTTGGAGCTTACTTTATTGAGTGATTGTTTTGAATCGATTGCTATATAAACTGCCCTTAACCAAAAGCCGTATTGAGAGTGAACTCGCAGGGATTTTAAATATGAAAATGGAATCTGTATAGGAGTAATATACAATGGCGTAAGATTGAGGCTAATAATCGGAATCGTTATTTTTATAAAGAGGTGCAACTTTGAGAACTATTTGAAGGGTGCTTTTTATTTGTAACGTCATGGGTTAATGAAATCGCCCAACCCTTGGTGCTCACAGCTTGATAGAGTTTTAAAGGTTGATAGAGTTTTAAAGGTTTATAGAGTTTTAAATGTTGATAGAGTTTTAAAAGTTGATAGAGTTTTAATGGTTGATAGAGTTTTAAATATTGATAGAGTTTTAAAGGTTGATAGAGTTTTAAATGTTGATAGAGTTTTAAATGTTCATAGAGTTTTAAAGGTTGATAGAGTTTTAAATGTTGATAGAGTTTTAAATGTTGATAGAGTTTTAAAGTTTGATAGAGTTTCAAAGGTTGATAGAGTTTTAAAGGTTGATAGAGTTTTAAAGGTTGATATAGTTTTAAAGGTTGATAGAGTTTTAAAGGTTGGTAGAGTTTTAAATGTTGATAGAGTTTTAAAGGTTGATAGAGTTTTAAATGTTGATAGAGTTTTAAATGAGGATAGAGTTTAAAGGTTGATAGAGTTTTAAAGGTTGATAGAGTTTTAAAGGTTGATAAAGGTTTTAAAGGTTGATAGAGTTTTAAAGGTTGATAGAGTTTTAAAGGTTGATAGAGTTTTAAAGGTTGATAGAGTTTTAAAGGTTGATAGAGTTTTAAATGTTGATAGAGTTTTAAAGGTTGATAGAATTTTAAAGGTTGATAGAGTTTTAAAGGTTGATAGAGTTTTAAAGGTTGATAGAGTTTTAAAGGTTGATAGAGTTTTAAATGTTGATAGAGTTTTAAAGGTTGATAGAGTTTTAAAGGTTGATAGAGTTTTAAAGGTTGATAGAGTTTTAAATGTTGATAGAGTTTTAAATGTAGATAGAGTTTTAAAGGTTGATAGAGTTTTAAATAATGATAGAGTTTTAAATGTTGATAGAGTTTTAAAGGTTGATAGAGTTTTAAAGGTTGATAGAGTTTTAAAGGTTGATAGAGTTTTAAATGTTGATAGAGTTTTAAATGTTGATAGAGTTTTAAATGTTGATAGAGTTTTAAATGTTGATAGAGTTTTAAAGGTTGATAGAGTTTTAAAGGTTGATAGAGTTTTAAATGTTGATAGAGTTTTAAATGTTGATAGAGTTTTAAATGAGGATAGAGTTTTAAATGTTGATAGAGTTTTAAAGGTTGATAGAGTTTTAAATGTTGATAAAGTTTTAAATGTTGATAGAGTTTTAAATGTTGATAGAGTTTTAAATGTTAATAGAGTTTTAAATGTTGATAGAGTTTTAAATGTTGATAGAGTTTTAAATGTTGATAGAGTTTTAAATGTTGATAGAGGTTTAAATGTTGATAGAGTTTTAAATGTTGATAGAGTTTTAAATGTTGATAGAGTTTTAAAGGTTGATAGAGTTTTAAAGGTTGATAGAGTTTTAAAGGTTGATAGAGTTTTAAAGGTTGATAGAGTTTTAAAGGTTAAAAGAGTTTTAAAGGTTGATAGAGTTTTAAAGGTTGATCGAGTTTTAAAGGTTGATAGAGTTTTAAAGGTTGATAGAGTTTTAAATGTTGATACAGTTTTAAAGGTTGATAGAGTTTTAAAGGTTGATAGAGTTTTAAATGTTGATAGAGTTTTAAAGGGTGATAGAGTTTTAAAAGTTGATAGAGTTTTAAATGTTGATAGAGTTTTAAAGGTTGATAGAGTTTTAAATGTTGATAGAGTTTTAAATGTTGATAGAGTTTTAAAGGTTGATAGAGTTTAAAATGTTGATAGAGTTTTAAATGTTGATAGAGTTTTAAATGTTGATAGAGTTTTAAATGTTGATAGAGTTTTAAATGTTGATGGAGTTTTAAAGGTTGATAGAATTTTAAAGGTTGATTGAGTTTTAAAGGTTGATAGAGTTTTAAAGGTTGATAGAGTTTTAAAGGTTGATAGAGTTTTAAATGTTGATAGAGTTTTAAAGGTTGATAGAGTTTTAAAGGTTGATAGAGTTTTAAAGGTTGATAGAGTTTTAAAGATTGATAGAGTTTTAAATGTTGATTGAGTTTTAAAGGTTGATAGAGTTTTAAAGGTTGATAGAGTTTTAAAGGTTGATAGAGTTTTAAAGGTTGATAGAGTTTTAAAGGTTGATAGAGTTTTGAATGTTGATAGAGTTTTAAAGGTTGATAGAGTTATAAAGGTTGATAGAATTTTAAAGGTTGATAGAGTTTTAAAGGTTGATAGAGTTTTAAAGGTTGATAGAGTTTTAAAGGTTGATAGAGTTTTAAAGGTTGATAGAGTTTTAAAGGTTGATAGAGTTTTAAAGGTTGATAGAGTTTTAAATGTTGATAGAGTTTTAAAGTTGATAGAGTTTTAAAGGTTGATAGAGTTTTAAAGGTTGATAGAGTTATAAAGGTTGATAGAGTTTTAAATTGTGATAGAGTTTTAAATGTTGATAGAGTTTTAAAGGTTGATAGAGTTTTAAATGTTGATAGAGTTTTAAATGTTGATAGAGTTTTAAATGTTGATAGAGTTTTAAAGGTTGATAGAGTTTTAAAGGTTGATAGAGTTTTAAATGTTGATAGAGTTTTAAAGGTTGATAGAGTTTTAAAGGTTGATAGAGTTTTAAATGTTGATAGAGTTTTAAAGGTTGATAGAGTTTTAAATGTTGATAGAGTTTTAAAGGTTGATAGAGTTTTAAAGGTTGATAGAGTTTTAAAGGTTGATAGAGTTTTAAAGGTTGATAGAGTTTTAAAGGTTGATAGAGTTTTAAATGTTGATAGAGTTTTAAAGGTTGATAGAGTTTTAAAGGTTGATAGAGTTTTAAAGGTTGATAGAGTTTTAAAGGTTGATAGAGTTTTAAATGTTGATAGAGTTTTAAATGTTGATAGAGTTTTAAAGGTTGATAGAGTTTTAAATGTTGATAGAGTTTTAAATGTTGATAGAGTTTTAAAGGTTGATAGAGTTTTAAAGGTTGATAGAGTTTTAAAGGTTGATAGAGTTTTAAATGTTGATAGAGTTTTAAATGTTGATAGAGTTTTAAATGTTGATAGAGTTTTAAAGGTTGATAGAGTTTTAAATGTTGATAGAGTTTTAAATGTTGATAGAGTTTTAAATGTTGATAGAGTTTTAAATGTTGATAGAGTTTTAAATGTTGATAGAGTTTTAAATGTTGATAGAGTTTTAAATGTTGATAGAGTTTTAAATGTTGATAGAGTTTTAAATGTTGATAGAGTTTTAAATGTTGATAGAGTTTTAAATGTTGATAGAGTTTTAAAGGTTGATAGAGTTTTAAAGGTTGATAGAGTTTTAAATGTTGATAGAGTTTTAAATGTTGATAGAGTTTTAAATGTGATAGAGTTTTAAATGTTGATAGAGTTTTAAAGGTTGATAGAGTTTTAAATGTTGATAGAGTTTTAAATGTTGATAGAGTTTTAAATGTTGATAGAGTTTTAAATGTTGATAGAGTTTTAAATGTTGATAGAGTTTTAAAGTTGATAGAGTTTTAAATGTTGATAGAGTTTTAAATGTTGATAGAGTTTTAAATGTTGATAGAGTTTTAAATGTTGATAGAGTTTTAAATGTTGATAGAGTTTTAAAGGTTGATAGAGTTTTAAAGGTTGATAGAGTTTTAAAGGTTGATAGAGTTTTAAAGGTTGATAGAGTTTTAAAGGTTGATAGAGTTTTAAAGGTTGATAGAGTTTTAAAGGTTGATAGAGTTTTAAAGGTTGATAGAGTTTTAAAGGTTGATAGAGTTTTAAATGTTGATAGAGTTTTAAAGGTTGATTAGAGTTTTAAAGGTTGATAGAGTTTTAAATGTTGATAGAGTTTTAAATGTTGATAGAGTTTTAAATGTTGATAGAGTTTTAAAGGTTGATAGAGTTTTAAATGTTGATAGAGTTTTAAATGTTGATAGAGTTTTAAAGGTTGATAGAGTTTTAAATGTTGATAGAGTTTTAAATGTTGATAGAGTTTTAAATGTTGATAGAGTTTTAAATGTTGATAGAGTTTTAAATGTTGATAGAGTTTTAAAGGTTGATAGAGTTTTAAAGGTTGATAGAGTTTTAAAGGTTGATAGAGTTTTAAAGGTTGATAGAGTTTTAAAGGTTGATAGAGTTTTAAATGTTGATAGAGTTTTAAAGGTTGATAGAGTTTTAAAGGTTGATAGAGTTTTAAAGGTTGATAGAGTTTTAAAGATTGATAGAGTTTTAAATGTTGATTGAGTTTTAAAGGTTGATAGAGTTTTAAAGGTTGATAGAGTTTTAAAGGTTGATAGAGTTTTAAAGGTTGATAGAGTTTTAAAGGTTGATAGAGTTTTGAATGTTGATAGAGTTTTAAAGGTTGATAGAGTTATAAAGGTTGATAGAATTTTAAAGGTTGATAGAGTTTTAAAGGTTGATAGAGTTTTAAAGGTTGATAGAGTTTTAAAGGTTGATAGAGTTTTAAAGGTTGATAGAGTTTTAAAGGTTGATAGAGTTTTAAAGGTTGATAGAGTTTTAAATGTTGATAGAGTTTTAAAGGTTGATAGAGTTTTAAAGGTTGATAGAGTTATAAAGGTTGATAGAGTTTTAAATTGTGATAGAGTTTTAAATGTTGATAGAGTTTTAAAGGTTGATAGAGTTTTAAATGTTGATAGAGTTTTAAATGTTGATAGAGTTTTAAATGTTGATAGAGTTTTAAAGGTTGATAGAGTTTTAAAGGTTGATAGAGTTTTAAATGTTGATAGAGTTTTAAAGGTTGATAGAGTTTTAAAGGTTGATAGAGTTTTAAATGTTGATAGAGTTTTAAAGGTTGATAGAGTTTTAAATGTTGATAGAGTTTTAAAGGTTGATAGAGTTTTAAAGGTTGATAGAGTTTTAAAGGTTGATAGAGTTTTAAAGGTTGATAGAGTTTTAAAGGTTGATAGAGTTTTAAAGGTTGATAGAGTTTTAAAGGTTGATAGAGTTTTAAAGGTTGATAGAGTTTTAAAGGTTGATAGAGTTTTAAATGTTGATAGAGTTTTAAAGGTTGATAGAGTTTTAAAGGTTGATAGAGTTTTAAAGGTTGATAGAGTTTTAAAGGTTGATAGAGTTTTAAAGGTTGATAGAGTTTTAAAGGTTGATAGAGTTTTAAAGGTTGATAGAGTTTTAAAGGTTGATAGAGTTTTAAAGGTTGATAGAGTTTTAAAGTTGATAGAGTTTTAAAGGTTGATAGAGTTTTAAAGGTTGATAGAGTTTTAAAGGTTGATAGAGTTTTAAAGGTTGATAGAGTTTTAAAGGTTGATAGAGTTTTAAAGGTTGATAGAGTTTTAAATGTTGATAGAGTTTTAAAGGTTGATAGAGTTTTAAAGGTTGATAGAGTTTTAAAGGTTGATAGAGTTTTAAATGTTGATAGAGTTTTAAATGTTGATAGAGTTTTAAAGGTTGATAGAGTTTTAAAGGTTGATAGAGTTTTAAAGTTGATAGAGTTTTAAAGGTTGATAGAGTTTTAAAGGTTGATAGAGTTTTAAAGGTTGATAGAGTTTTAAAGGTTGATAGAGTTTTAAAGGTTGATAGAGTTTTAAAGGTTGATAGAGTTTTAAATGTTGATAGAGTTTTAAAGGTTGATAGAGTTTTAAAGGTTGATAGAGTTTTAAATGTTGATAGAGTTTTAAAGGTTGATAGAGTTTTAAAGGTTGATAGAGTTTTAAATGTTGATAGAGTTTTAAATGTTGATAGAGTTTTAAATGTTGATAGAGTTTTAAATGTTGATAGAGTTTTAAATGTTGATAGAGTTTTAAATGTTGATAGAGTTTTAAATGTTGATAGAGTTTTAAATGTTGATAGAGTTTTAAATGTTGATAGAGTTTTAAATGTTGATAGAGTTTTAAATGTTGATAGAGTTTTAAATGTTGATAGAGTTTTAAATGTTGATAGAGTTTTAAATGTTGATAGAGTTTTAAATGTTGATAGAGTTTTAAATGTTGATAGAGTTTTAAATGTTGATAGAGTTTTAAATGTTGATAGAGTTTTAAATGTTGATAGAGTTTTAAATGTTGATAGATTTTTAAATGTTGATAGAGTTTTAAAGGTTGATAGAGTTTTAAATGTTGATAGAGTTTTGCTTTTCCTCATTTGATCACGTAACCCATTTCCACTTCCGAATCCCGGACGGAAAGAACGAGAATTTGTATGTGTTTGTTGTTGTATACGGAATGGGAAAAAGTATAACTATGTCTATGAGAGGGTTGTATAATGTATTTGATCATCTTTGGTTTATACCATGAATACCTGAGAGAATATTCTCTCAAAGCTGGCAGAAGAAAATGTTAGAGCTGTTAAGTTTGTCATGATTTCTAATAGAATTGAATATTTGGCTATTTCAAGCTGTTTTATTTTTTTTACTAGATTTCATGAGACAGATGGCACAACAGCAGCACCATCTTTCCAATTCAGTGGGATAGTATGATAGAGGTATAGATATCATAATGTAAAATAACAGAGCGGATGAAATAATTTTTAAAAACTTTAAAAAACACGTTTTTGACTACAAATCCTTTATGAACGAGACATATTTTCTTAATTTTTGTACATAAACATCGTTTATTTACTTTTTTAAAGAAATAACTAGATTATGGCTATTTTTGAAATAACAAACCTAGACAAGTTTTTAAAAAACCTAGATATAGGTTGAAAAACCTAGCGCTGGCAGCACTGATTCATTGGCATATGATCCCCCAATATTAAAGGGGGGGCGAAGTTAAGTGGCGTGACACTTATAGGACGTCAGCTGTACCTAATGCCAATAGATGCGGGGTGTAACTACAACTAGTAATTAATATATAGGAAGGAAATAGAAATTTAATAGTTTTTATTTTTCATTTAAAGATAATTTTGAAACAATTTTCTTCTTTGAAAAAAAATCTTGCTAGATATAATTTTAGTATACATAATATGTAACATTTAGCAAATAATGTCAATAATACTATCTCTCATAGACTTGTAAATTACTACTTATTCGATATCGAAAACGCCAAATTAACTTCTCTTTAATCTTACCTCCTAAGTTGTCTCTCGTATAAAATTATAATAACTGTCTGAGGACAGGTGCTTTTTAGTGCGGAGCAGAAAGGGATTCTAATGCACGCCAGATATCAGTGGCGTAGCTAGAACTTTTGCCGCCCGGGGCGGTCTCCAATTTGCCACCCTTTTTAGGGGCCGTACATAAATGACATCACACACCTGGGGGGGGAGGAGGGGAGTCATACATTTGTGACGATGTGTGACAAGGGGGGTGTGTTTGAGAAATCTGACATCACGTAAAACGCGCAACAAATTTCCACTTAAATATTTGATTACTGACACTTTATTTAATGACGTTTATGTAAAACGTGTGTGACGATATTAGAGTGCAGCCTTACACTAAAACATACTTAAATGACAAACAGTCCATCTGAAACATTCTCAATTTCAAATAGGAATTACGGCTTTTAAAGTGTGGGGGGGGTGTCAAAGTTTTGTGACGTCATATTGAAGAAGGGGTCTAAGTTTTTGTGACGACGTTTGACGAAGGGGGTAAAGGGTGAATAATCAGCCAAAATCGCGTGACGTCATTTAAGGACGCCACTTCGTCGATTATATGAAGTTTTTTTATAAATTAATTAATAAACAGGAATACATAATTGTAATTGAAACGAAGTAAAGGTGGGGAAACATGTTTACCATTGCGTGCCATATTTATGTAAGAAGTGATAAAAGAGGCCACTTAAGATGATATACCTATAAATACACATTTATATAAATACACGATCCTATTTATAAAGGCGACAAGAAAGTTACTGAGGCTCCCCCCCCCCTCATGAGACAAATATATTCCAAATGTATACCCCCAAAAAATTACTAACCAAAGAGATTGTATACATTAGTTAGTATGTAAGCATATTAATACATTTACTTTCATAATAGAAAAATCGTGTATTATGCTATTAAATTTTAAATTAGTTGTAATATCTTGTTCTCTGGACAATATTACACGATTTTGTTGTCATGAATCGCTCATTGTGGAACGAAGATAATTTTTTATCAACTTCAGTTGGAAGAAGCTCCTTTCACAATTATTGACACTCATAGTAATTATTGAAAAAAGTTATAGCAAAATTAAAATGTTGGGTTCAGAATTTTCCAATCTATACTGTTGAATAAATTTTAATATATCATGGGGGCCATTTCCCCCGTTTTTCTAACATACTGCCTCTTCTTGTAGTGTATGTAGAGACATAAAAACCTTGATCATTTTTCTTTCCATACGGAATTGTTCTTTATCAATGTCAATAAAGTAATTTATTTGATGTTAAAATGCTTCATTTAGTAGGTTACATGGTATTATATACGAATATTTTCTTGCAAGGACATGCAACTGATCAAGCATTCTCTATAACTTCTAGTTCTAAAGATAGAACCACGTCTTCTTAATTTCCATCATATATCCTGGTTATCCTTCTAACTCCGCGTTCAGTTGATATCTTTAACTCTTCACAAATTTTTTGGCTGATATAACGGCTTTTGTCAACATCTCTTTGTTCCATGCAATGACAGGTTCCCATAAATTGAGATAACATAGAAAAGAATAAAACAACCCCGTAAAAACAAAGTTTTTGACTATAAATCCCTTATATATGAGACTTAACTAAAAGTATTGATTATGTTCAAAACTAACAAACATTTACAGACTGAAACCGAAATTATCTCCCCTGGCGATAGCGACCGCTACCGTTTATATAGATAAACTAAAAATGCATTAATTTAATTACGGTACGTTTGATCGATCTGAAATTTTGATACAATGCATTGTTAGGTGACACGGGTCCGTGTGCCAAATTTCAGCTCGATGGCTTGACTTGAAGTGGGTCGTTTTCAAATTTTGCTTTTCCGCGGGCGGGCGGGCGGGCCCAAGACAGAGACGACGGTGAAGTTAATATAAGGGATTTAAAAAGATTGAATTGAATTGAGAAACATTCCAGCGTCTGATATCCTTTTACTAGTTGCTTCTTCAAATGTTATTTTTCCCAAGACGCTTGAAATTTTAAAGTATGTTTTTTTTTAAATATTTATGCCTAATGTGGTGTAGTCAAACGATTTCACCCAATGGACACAATAGCCTATAAACCTTTATCAACATTTTGAACATTCACGTCAGTCAATAGTTTAAAACAAAAATGTTCGTGTAATCGTCCGTACATTAGTTTATATTTATCGGTCTAAATATTTTACTTTGTGACTTCCAGTACATTTATAAGTGGTGGGTTGATTAATCCTTAAACAAAATTTAATCGTTAAAAATTTTTATCGATTAATCCAGAAATTAATCGTTAATTTCCGCAGCTCTAATACATTTTTATAAATATATATATATATATATATATATATATATATATATATATATATTAGGGATCAACCGGATACGGTTTTTTACTATTTGCCGGATCTGGATAGTTTGGTCCTAATATTTGCCGAATCCGGATCACGGATCAAGATAACTCCACATTTAAGTGTAAGAGCTAAGACGGTGTACTTTAATACTTTATATCTAGTATTTAATAATATTTATTTAAATATTTATTATGTAACAAATGGATAGTAACTGCTATCTTAAATGACGGTTTGTGACACTGTCAATATCAACGATGAACATTTTACAATGAATTGAATGAACGAACTTGAACGAAGTTCAACTAACTTTGTAGTGTGTAACAAGCGAACAGTGTTGTACTGAGTGTGTAGTGTGGTGTATAAGAAGTCGTGATAGAGAGCCATAATAAAAACTTTTTTTTTAATTCAGACGATTAACGTTTAATATTTTGTTACTTAACTTAGTTTGTCATCCTACCAGAGGCGTCACTAGGGTTGGTGTCACCCGGGGCGGTAGCTCATGGTGTCACCCCTTCACGACTGAAGGGGTCGTCCATAAATGACGTCACAAAGCCTTGACAACTCCCCCCCCCCACCATCCAAGCCGTATTTTCTGAATAAAAATTAGCATGTTGCAAATTATTTTTGTCATTTAAATATGTAATTAGTGTAAGTCTGCACTCTAATATCGTAACACGCGTGAAGCCATTGAAAACGCAATTAAATAAATGGTAAACAATCAAATATTTAAGTGGAACTTTTATTTAAAGTTGCGCGTTTTTGATGTGACGTCACATTTTTTTAAACACACCCACCCCCCCCTCGTTAAACATCGACACAGACGAGTGACCCCATCCCCCTATGGCGGATTAAAAAAGGGGGGGGGGTGAACGGGCTAAAGCTAGGGGCCCCCAATAATTTAAGGCCCCCTCAAACTTATTATAAATTATAGTGTATAATAAAGATGCAGACAAATGTTTGTATTTGAATCCCTGAAAATGCCTTGGACAGTCATACGGCAATGCTGCACATATGAGTAGGAATTATAACGGAAACCAGGCTATTCTTCGTGAGAAGTGCAGTGTTGCTCATTATGTGGCGTGTACAGCTCATTCTATTAATTTGGTTGGGAAAAGTGCAGCAGGTTGTCCTGCTGCAGTCAGATTTTTTTGTTGTCTTCTGCAAAATCTTTATACACGGCGTGTTGCATCTACTCATCGTTGACAGGTACTTCAAAAACACATGAAATTGATACATGTTAACAAAGCATTGTCTGACACAAGATGGTCAGCCTGACATTATGCTGTAAGGTCTGTTAATAACTCATACCATGAGAATATCGCAGCACTGGAAGAATTAGCAACAAACGAAAATAAGCCACGTGACTGTCGACTTGAAGCAGAACAATTTCTAAAAGAACTTGAACTACTGGAAGTCGCTATTTTACTTTAAATTTGAGTTTGTTCAAAGACAGCATTCTTAAATTACTATGAAGTCAAAGAAAAGGACAAGTCCATGGTAAAAAAAGAGTATAAACAATCTTCAATGCTATACAAAAAAATTAAAAAATAGAAAGCGTCAGACAAAAATTCAAGGTTTAATCATTGACAAACTTTATTAAGCCCTACAACGTCGATTAGGCGCATATAAAGACATCCATCAGAAATGTGCCTTTCTTAGAAAAACTAAATGAGTTGGTGGCTGGATAGCGAAGTCAATAGTGCGCTCGCCTCACAAGCTGAGGGGCGTGGGGTCGAGCCCATGTTAAAGCCACGTTGATGAATGACTATCGCTAAAAAGTCCTCCGCTGACCTGGAGAGAAGATGGGCGCCGCCAAGTTCTACCAAGCCCCAAGAAAGTTCTAATGGAAACATTAGAACCCCCTACGAAAAAAAACCCAGTGTTTTTATCAAAACACGGACACAAAAAAAATAATTAGTTCAGGAATTTCGCCATTCGATGGGCAGCTGCCAAGTTAATGGAAGAATATTCAAGCGATTTCGAAGACTGCTCTTACCTTCAGAATTAGTCCAATTTTCAGAACTCTTTAAAAAGTTTTGTCCAGACCCAGGAGGAAAAGAAAGTAGACCAATGCGAAACTCAAAACACGTGCACAGAGTTAACAATTTTGCTGCTTTTGAATGAGCTAAATTTCACACAGTCCTTTACAAATGTACACATCACACTTCGCATCTATCTTTCAATTATGCCATCAAACTGCAGCTGAGAGCGATCCTTTTCAAGTTGAAAAGAATATAAAATAAGTAAAAATGTGCATGGGACAACAAAGACTGATTATGCTCTCTACGATGTCACTGAAAAGGAACTTGTAAGCTTACTTAGCTTTACTGACTTGTTTGAAAACTTCGCCATGAGAAAAATTCGCAAATGAAAGTTGTAGGTTGAAATAATAAAAAAAAACATATTTTTCAATAAATTTTTGATTACAAATAGAGAAAACAATTCGTTACCCCATGAAAAAAAGTTTTAAAAAATATATTTTTAAAAATACGGAATAACGCAGGCTCGTTCGTAACCACCAAACAGCGTAAGTCGGGATGAGACCATCGTAACCGGAGGACTACCTGTATATAAACATGCATATCTATGCTTTCACGCCTTTAATAAATATATATAAAACGAAATATTAACTCAAAGATATTGAATTCATAATTTTCCTCTATAAAACCTCAACAAAGAAAAGCCATCTTTTGATTTTTGGGGGGAATAAAAATCGTTTCCCCCCCCCACCCCACTGTTGTGGAGGAAGTCGTGAGGTAGGATTCGTCCATGCTGTCGGTGTGTCCAAGCCCACATGGCTTTATATCTTTTAAAACATAAAACACTGCCCCTTTCATGTCCAGTCTTTTTTTTTAAAGATCTCTCTGCTGCGACTTTTTCTTTTCTTTATTTTCCTAATTTGTTTTAATGTTGTTTGTGTGTTGGGACTGTTTTATTATTGCAAGTTAACCGATATTTTTTAAATAAAAGTTTTCGCGTTCAATGTGTTTCATTGTATTTCTTAATTTCTTTCTAGATGAAAAACAATTGACTTCTTTTTTTCTGACATAAAATCGTACACAGTAAATTTTAGGCTTGGGTGTCACCCCCTGATGGGTGTCACCCGGGGCGGCCCGCACCCCCCGCACCCCCCTAGTGACGCCACTGCATCCTACATAATAGAGTAATATCTATACTTGTAACTTTTTAACTTAATATTTGTTTCTCGTATTGAAATTGGTTGTTTTACTATATTTTGCATGGATTTGAATGATTTCGTAACCAACGCTTGTTAATTTGTTTATGTTGTTCTATATTAATAATTTAATGTATAACTTAATTTTTTACTTAACTTATTTTGTATAATTATAATATTAACAATAGATTAGAGTTTTAAAGTTTTATGGCTGAATAAGATATAACACCTGAGACAAGCAACATTTTTATTTTTAAGTTCGCAAATCAAATCACAATTGCAACTGTCATTTAAAATGCAAATGAAAAAAACAACAAAGAATATAAAATTAGAACACGGATATAACTTATATCATATAAGTTAAATGCTTAGAATTAAATGATTGACTACTGTAAGCTTACTAGTCAATGACAAAGAAGTTAAAAACGAAAGCCAACACTCAGCCTGTCCCAGTTTCCAAGGCTCCGCTCCTGTTTAACTATAAAGTTTATAGTATAAACTAATAATTACAAATTAAACTTAAAATTATTAATTTTAAAACATTAAATTAATATATCAGCTATAACAATGAATATAATTTAATGACATGAGTGAATAAAATAGTTACTAATTAGTAGTTACTAGTAAGTTGTAAAATAGTACTCAGCAGTACTTGTTACCTTTAAGTTTGTAGTATGTTTCTTCAATTTTTAAGTCTCGAAAAATTAAGTGTTTGTCATACCCAAATTCTTTTTCAAGAACAATAACATTCCAACTTTGTTCGGCGACAAGCAAGAACGCTTATCATTATGTATCTTACCCGCTGTGCTGAATGCTCTCTCACTATCCATTCTTGTTAAATGTACTGATTTATGGTTATTGTCTTTTACTTTTTATAAATTTGTTTATAAACTTCTTAATATTAATTTAATGTGAATTAATAAATTTTTTACTTCATTAATATCTGGATAATATCCGGATCTGCCATAAGTATTTGCCTAATCCGGATAGTGGCAAAAATCGAAATATTTGGTCCGGTTATCCGGCATTCCGGATAATCGGCTGTCCCCCTAATATATATATATATATATATATATATAAATATAGATATAGATATATATATAGATATATAAATATATATTTATATATATGTGAAACCTGCCTATAGACAGCCCACATATTGATAATTTTTAAGGTATCGTAAAAATCAATGGAATAAAGATGTAATAGATGTATGTTTATTATAATTTTCTGTGTAAATTAATAAACAAATATCTTTTAGGACTCCAATGGGAAGATTTTTACACACATTTTTAAAATCAACCCCCACTTTATGTCTATCAAAATTTAACATTTTCTGCCATATATAATAATATATGACGTATTTAATTTTATTTCTTAATTGCACTTAGTAGCTGAATATAAACTTACTTTTAACAGAAATTTTAGTATTCCAAATTGTTTTTGTTTTTTTTTGTTAGTTGCATTTTAAAGAAAATACAAATCTTAACATTCGATAATTTGCTGTTTACTGAATGATGTTTCGAAAATGAAAGTATTATGTTATCAATAAGACTGTAACATTTAAAAAGAGGCTAAACGTTAAAAATAAGAGCATTCAATTTGTTTTTTGTTTTTTTTTAAAGAAGAGCTTAATAATACAGGCAAGTCTAAAAGATCATAAATATAGTTTTCTTTTCTGTTACATCAAATATAATATTACGCTGATTATTTGAATTTATCACTACCAAAGGATTCTCTATGGCTCACAACATGAAGTATTTTTAACAAGTGTCTTACAGCTTACCAGATAACAATAACCACGTTTAGAGCTCTAGATTTAATTTAATCATGTATATTACAGTAAAAACGCATATTTTATACAACCGGTTATTGCTTACGTGTATCCAAGGCTAATGTCTAACTACAGTTTTTATTGAAGTTTTGAATGTTTATAGTGTGTTTATTTTTATGTATTGTTCAGGTAATCAATTCCACAGACATAGATCAGGCGGCATGAAAATGGAGTTATATTGTGTTTGTTTTGAATATGTAACCAAAAATCATTATATAATTCCTTGTCTGTCCGAGTTGTGTATTAGATTATTGTTTTATTGTGTTTCCATGTAAGAGTTTATGTCCTATGTATTATCGTTCATCTATTATTGGTTAATCTATCCTCTATTATTTCTAGGTCTATTGATTTAATTAATGGTGTTACTCTTGTAGATATTGCATAATCATCATTCCACCAGCAATAGATATTTGTTTTTACAATTGTATCAAATATATTATTGTTTTGTTCGGTAGAAATTTTTTTTAAGGCCATTAAAAAAATATATTAAAAATGTATATCTAATTAACACAAGGATTTTTGTAAATGGTATATACATTATACCATTTTTGTTATAATAAATTATCTTAAATGTGTCAGATAATATTAGCTCATGGAAACCACTTTGTACGTGTTCATAACTTGTATTAAATATTTAAGGCTCATATTTAAAATGAACAGCTTATTTTGCACAGCCAAAGTTTCTGTCAAATTGCAGTGCAGTGATCAGACCACAAAAAGTTGCATCCTTAAATAATAAAGCATATATTTATTATAGGGCTGCGGAAATTATCGATTAATTTCTCGATTAATCGTTAAAAATTTTATCGATTAAATATCGGTTAAAATAATTTTAATCGATAAAAATTCGATTAAAATTTAAGAATTAAAATAATTATAATTAAATTTAATTAATAATAATTTATATTTTTTTTTACGTACAAACATCTCCCGCGTAATATTAAAATTTATTTTAATTAATGTATGTTGACCGGCAGACGTCAACTAAAAAATGGCTGACAGCCAGAGCCGTCTTTACACCATTTTAGGCCCCCGGGCAAAGAAATAGTGTTGGGCCCTTCCCCCGCAGGAATAAAAAATGAATATATATAATATATATAAATAAACATATTCCCATGTGGGCCATATGCTCGTGGGCCCCCGGGCAAATGCCCAACGGGCCTATGCGTTAAGACGGCCCTGCTGACAGCATCAGCGCAGTTAAATTTAAACATATAACTAGAAAGTTGAGCAAATATGTTGTTTTTAAGCTAACTGCGGATGGCAAAGTCGAAGATGGTGAAAACGTTTACTGTGTTCACTGCCATAAACAATTCTCTTTTAATGGATCAAATACATCGCTGACGTACCACCTTCAGCACAAATCAAGTATCAACACATTGTCATGAAATTTAGTTCAAAATATTCTTAATTTTCAATGTCCGTGAGAAATGTTCAGTTTAATGACGTCATAAATTTCTATTTTTGGTTTTAATCGAAATTATCGATTAATTAATCGATAATTTTTCAAAAGTTAACGATTAAATTTAAATTAATCGATAACAGCCCTAATTTATTAATAACATTTTTTAAAATCAACTATGTGAAAGTCCATCTTTCCTGTAATTTTTATTGCAGCGCTGGTTTACATCACTACATTCACCCCAAGGCATTAAATGCGAGTTCTCTTGGTGTTAAAATATGATATGAGCTTACATCACACTCACAGTTGGTAAGTTTCCTGAACCGGAGAGATGAGTTCTAAGATATCTGATCAAGATAAGTCAAATATTACATGATGTTAACTAAAGAAAATAATCAACATTTAAAATTAAAATATAAACTAAACTAAGATTTGTGTAAACCATAGATTAGGGTTCACTTCATAGGTACGTAACATTTGTCAAATTTCTTTGTTACTAAAAAAGTTGTTATAGAATGTATAGTGTCCACTTTCATTGTTATTATAAAAGTTTTTTTTAAAATTAAACAACCCGTAAAAACAAAGTTTTTGACTATAAATAACTTATTTATGAGACATAACTAAAGGTATTGATTTTGTTCAATGTAATACGCACCGCGCGACAGACACCTGTGACATCAAGGGCTGGAGTGAACCTCCTGTGAACTATAGCAGACGGCTACTCATGTAACATAGAGATAAAACTAAACATTCATTCATTTAATTACGCTACATTCGATCGATCTGAAATTTTGACACAATGCATTGTTAGGAGACACAAGTCTATGTTCAAAATGTCAGCTCGATAAGATCACAGGATTTGGGTATTTATTTTTGACATTTATTTTTCCTCGGGTGGGACCGCGAGAGACAGAGAGAGAGAGAGAGAGAGATAGAGAGAGGAGAGAGAGAGAGAGATACAAGACGGTGAAGTTAATATAAGGGATTTAAAAATGCCTACAGACTTCACAATTTGCTATTGATATATCTCAAGAAAAAACATGATCTAAGTCTGTATCAACAGAAAATTGATAAGATATTAAGAAATGTTTTAGTATGGTCTCGTGGAGTTTTGTGAAAGTCGAAGTAGCTTAGAGTTTAAACTAGGCATAAAATCATCATTACATTTTTAGTTCAGTGTGAAATAAAGACAGAGTGAATTGAATCAATTTTATTTCTTATCGTAAATGATTATTTTTTAATTAAAAAGTTAAATATATATATTTAAAAAATGAACTAATTTCATCGCCTTGTTTTAATTTAACTCAGTCTATAACCGGAGTAAAAGAATAAAAAGAACCCTTAAAAAACCAAGTTTTTGACTATAAATCCTTTATGTACGAGACATAACTAAAAGAATGTTCATTATAATACGCAGCGCACAACAATCGAAAAATCCAAAATTTTAGTTATATCTCGTAAAAAATATAATGCGCACCGATTAGGAATATATTTTTAAAAATTATAGTCCAGTTAATACGCAACGAATCGCGCAACAGGAAAGTATTAAAAAGGTAGTTCAATATAATACGCACAGCGACACTCTATCTAAAAAAATAACATGATACATAGAGATAAATAAAATAATCTAAAAATTAAATAGTTTAATTACAGTACATGCGATCGATCTGAAATTTTGAAAACTTCGTTTTTATCATTGTACGAAAACTGCCTGCAAAATTTCAGCTCGCTAGCTTCGGAGGAAGTGGGTTAAAAATCGATCAAAAGTTTTTTCGACAAGCAAGCAAGTGCTCAAACAAACAGGCACCACGAGTTAATATAAAGGATTTAAAAGCGCAATTATTTGGCATATTATACCAGTGCTGCCTGCCAGTGACAATTTTCGGAAAAACCTAGTATTTAGTATACTGCAGCTTTCTAAAATCGTAACTCACGCGGAGCCATTTTAAACGTCATTTGATACATTTATTGTCAGCAATAAAATATTTAAGTGGAGCTTTCATTTAAAGTTGTGCATTTTTTATGTGGCATCACAGTTCTTAAATACCTCCCTCCCCTTGTCACACATCTCACTTAAGTGTGACCCCCGCCCTTTTAGATGCGCTTCGTCATTTATTGACGCCCCTAAGGTATTAGTATGTTGCACATAATTTTTGTAAAATATACTTACATCTGCATTTATTCATCACTTATCTCATCTTCCTTATAAATCGTATTGGCAATATTATCCGCATTCTTGGCATCATTCTTATTGTATCTCTTACAGACGCTCCTTTTATACAGAATATTATTGAGTCCTACTTTTATCAATCTTTTAAGTCTAGTCTTGCATTTTTATTTGAGTTTTAAATGTTTAATAGAGTTTTAAATTGTTAATAGAGTTTTAGTTTTCCTCGTTTTGATCAGTTAACCCATTCCACTTCCGAATCCCGGACAGAAAGAACGAGGATTTTTTTGTGTTTGTTGTTGAATATGGAAGAGGAAAAGTGTTTTTATAACTATGTCTATCTGAGGGTTGCATTAGGTTATCTTTGGACTATAATACCATGTAAACTTGAGAGAATATTCTCTCAACGCAGGCAGATGACAATGTTTAAATCTGTTAAGTTTGTCATCAAGTCTAATAAAATTGAATATTTTGGCTCATTCAAGCTGTTTTATCGTGTACCAGATTTCTTTAGACAGATGGCACTGCATGCTGCTTGCTTCGAATATTCAGTGGGGTAGAGCTATATTTATCATAATATAACATGAAAAAGCGGATGAAAATTTTTTTCGCCATCTAATGCTTAATTTTATTTTTGAAATATCGAATTTGTTTAGCATATTAATTGCACAAACTTATTAATTTGTGTACTTGTATATCGTTCATTTAATATTTTACAGAAAAACCTAGATTATAACTATTTTGAAATAAAAAACCTATACCAGGTCGAAAAAACTAAATCTAAGCCTAGCGCTGGCAGCACTGTATTATACCCATTATAAGGGTCGAAATTAAGTGGCTCAACACTGATGTTTGTATAGACAATAACACAAACATCGCATAACGAACATCTAGACATTAATATATATAATATTAAGTACATAAATTCATAATTTTTAATATTTAATATATACATGATTTTAAAAATAAATTCTGTCTTTGAAAAACAATATAGATATATGTAATTTTAGATTACATAATATGTAGCATTTTAGCACAAAATGTCACTAACTCTTTCTCATACACTTATTAATTACAACTTAATCAAAGTGAGAACAAAATTAATACTTTCCCTTTCAGCTTGCCGCATGAGTTGTCTCTCTTTCAAAATCATATTAAATAGACCAGTACTGGTGCTTTTTGGTGCGGAGTTTCAAGAGATTTATATATATATATATTTGAGACAAATTTTGCGTATGTATTTACGGTCGAGGATGAGTCGCATTTTTACATGGGTTGTTGAGTTTCAACCAAACTTGGTGTAATAGAACTTGTGTCAGTACACTTCCGACACCATGTAATAGAACTTGTGTCAGTACACTTCCGACACCATGTAATAGAACTTTGCGAGTCAAGAAACAAGACTTCAACACCTTGTTGTCATGGTAACGACTGTATGTAATCAATCTCTATTACATCTTGAATCCCTACATTTATAGCAGCCACCCTCTCAGTTCACGACCATGCACGATTACAGTTCAGCAAAACAAATCACGTGATTCATACTCCGTCAACTCGCGCGCTCATATTATGTCAACACAACAACACGTCTCTTACACTTGCCACTTACATGCATTATTATCCATATTGAATTCTAGATAAAATTTTACATCAGTCAATGTTATAGGCCGGATGTCCATTTAAAGTTTTAATAATATAGCTCATATAAGGAAAACATGCTTTTTGTCTGGCTACCGATTAGATTGACTGATCTAGACCATACCTGGGAGTATAAATAACATCATGACCATACCTGGGAGTATAAATAACATCATGACCATACCTGGGGTATAAATAACATCATGACCATACCTGGGGTATAAATAACATCATGACCATACCTGGAGTATAAATAACATCATGACCATACCTGGAGTATAAATAACATTTAGACCATACCTGGAGTATAAATAACATCTAGACCATACCTGGAGTATAAATAACATCATGACCATACCTGGAGTATAAATAACATCATGACCATACCTGGAGTATAAATAACATCATGACCATACCTGGAGTATAAATAACATCATGACCATACCTGGAGTATAAATAACATCATGACCATACCTGGAGTATAAATAACATCATGACCATACCTGGAGTATAAATAACATCATGACCATACCTGGAGTATAAATAACATCATGACCCATGTTAAACTAATATATGGAATTAAAATCATTATACCCACTAACTTGGGGCGGGGAGCCCAAAATATCGTTTCTTTCCGAAATCAGCAATATACAAATTATTTTAAACTTTTGCTTTTGTTTAAATAAGTGGAACTGGACCAACTTTGATACATAAGAACTTGATGGCCCATATTAAAATATTATATGGATCAAAACTCCTACATCTATTCATTTTGGGGCTGGGAACCCGCTATTCACTTCCCTTCTATAGACTTTGTAAAACAAAGGGAAGTGGCAACATTTCTAAAGAATTACTACAAAACAAAGGGAAGTGGCTAAATTTGTAAAATATGACTACAAAACTAGGGAATGGGAAACATTTGTAAAATAATACTACAAACAAAGTGAGGGGGCAACATTTATAAAATATAATTTCATAGCAAAGGAACAAAGAAAAATGTGTAAATATAATTACAATAAACAAGGGAAAGGGGAAAAATTAGTAAAGTATAACTACAATACAAAGGAACAGGGCAACAATTTTAAATATATTTCTAAAAAACAAAAGGAAGGGGAAACATTTATAAAATATAATTACAAAACAAAGGAACAGGTCAAAATTTGTAAATTTTAATTACTTAACTAAAGAAAGTGGCAACATTTGTAACATATTACTACAAAAAAGTGAAGGGCAACATTTTTAAAATATTACTACAAAACAAGTGAAGGGGCAACATTTGTATAATATTACTACAAAACAAAGGGAAGGTGCAACATTTCTAAATTATTACTACAAAACAAAGGGAAGGGGAAATATTTGTAAAATGTAATTAAAAAACAAGAGGAAGGGGCTTCATTTTAAAATATTACTACAATACAAAGGGAAGTGGAAAAATTTGTAAAATATTTCTACATAACAAAGGGAATGGGAAACATTTATAAAATATAAATATAAATACAAAACAAAGGATCAACGCAAAATTTGTAAAATATAATTACAAAAAAACAGGCTCGATAGATACACAGTTTTGTTTTCTCCGTTAGCTTGGTGTTTTGCCAGATCTGTTCATTTAGTTTAGCTATTGTGGCAGCTGCCTTGCCAATACTACTGTTTATTTCGTTATCGATGGAAAATGGAGACCTTGGACCCCAAGTACGTCAAGCTGTCCACAACCTCCAAATTTATATCTTAGGGCTGGTACAGATTTTTTAAAAAATTTCGATCTCTTGGGAAAAAAAATTAATCCATTTTTCGATAAATTATAACGCATATATAGATCCGACTACAGTGCGACCCCAGTTTTAAGTTGATATTCATTATTTCGCGTAATCGATTAAGTCGCGGTAATTCCCTAGCTCTCAAATTGTGTAACGATACACAGCAAATTATTTCTGCTATGCAAGAAATAATGAAGAAAAACCTTTTTGTTTATGTATGCACCAGGGCCGACCTTAGGGAATGGGAATCCCTAGGTCGTCGGTGAAGTGAATTCGGTAGCCCTAAATGTAATACAGAAATATTAGGGCTGCGGAAATTAACGATTTATTTCTTGATTAATGGTTAAAATTTGCAACGATTAAATTATTTTTTAACCATTAATCGATCCACCACTAACAAATTATAGGAAGTCAAAAGGTAAATAAAAAATAATAAAAAATATCGGCCGATACATAATAAAGTTCCTGACGATTACACGAAAATGTGGGTTTTAAACTATTGACTGGCGGAAATGTTCAAAATGTTGATAAAGTTCGCCTACAATGGTTCGAACCCTTCGCCTCTTATCAAACTAAATGTAAAGCGTATTAAGCTAATGACAGTATTAGAGTCTGACTCAGAGACAGAAAATGACGACAGCTCTTCTGATGAATTACTGCGTTACAAAAGGATGATAAAAGTTCCTGAATCCATTAACCCTCATAAATGGTGGAAACTTAATGAAAACCGATATCCCATGATGTCATTCCTTGCCAAGACCGTTATGTGCATACCAGTTACCTCAGTTCCAGTGTTATCTGGATTTTCGACAAATATTTTAATAAATGTTACTTGTGACACCATATATTTCAATGTTTGGCTTTAATTGAAATTAACGATTAATTAATCGTTAATTTTTCAAAAGTTACCGATTAAATTTAAATTAATCGTTAACAGCCCTAATAAATATATATATATGTATACACGCATATATATCAAAATTTAATAATGAGGTTATCCTATAATCAGAAGCGAATAAAGTGGATGCCCACCTCATGTATACGAACGAGACAAGAAACACGGTAATAATGACACGACCTGCACTTTAATTCTAGCAATAAGTTTTCTAAATATTTAAAATACGTAGTTTACAATTACCGGTCATAGGAATTTATATATAAATCAAAAAGAAATAAAATGAATTTTGTTTTGATAATTAATTCTTTATAACTAAAAATATTTGAAATTAAACTACAAAAGCAAGTATAATATATTCATCTTTAAGATTAAAATAAATAAAGATAGAAATACATTTTAAAAAAAGAATTATGCCCCTTGATACAATATATGTTTAATTGTTACTGTTGAATTGACGTCACGATAAATAATATCTAGAAAACTGAATCCAATTTCAGAATTGTTAAGTAGGACATTATTAACTAAAGTATTATATTCATTAACGACCGATAACGTGTGATATCGGTTCATTTATGATTAATTAATCGATTATAATTTAAAAATTATTAAATTAAATTTAAATTAATCGTTAACGGCCCTAATATAAATATATATAATAGGCATCAATCCATCTCACAAGACGATGGCGCATAACCGTTGGAACGGGTTACATTTCCTCTTGTGGCTGTGCAGTCTTAATGAACACTGATATCCGATAATGTCATTCCTTGCCAAGGCCAAGACCGTTTCGTGCATACGAGTTGCCTCAGTTCCATGTGAATTATTGTTCAGCTCGGCTAGTTATATTGTCAATTAGACCCGCTTATCACGTGAACCAAATAATGTCAACACACTTGCATTTTTGCGTAGTTGGTTAAAAGATGACATATAAAAGAGACATTCTAGAGTTGTTTCCATTTTCATCAAGAACGTTTAATAAGTTTTACTTATGACATCATACAGTTAAATGTTTGGTTTTAATCAAAAGTAACGATTAATTAATCGTTATTTTTTCAAAAGTCAACAATTAAATCTGAATTATTCGTTTAAAGCCCTAGGTGAAATAAAACAAAAATAAAACAAAAATTTCCGAAAAAATGGTTTTAAAATGTTTGCATTAGGTAATATTGACTTCTAACGATTAAAGTTAAATTTTCAGTGTAATTGATCTGATATATGAAAAACAATATAACATGTATGCAGACTATACGTATGATTAACATTTTATTTTGTGATTTTCTATCTTATTAATTTCTAAATGTTAAAATCGAAGAGAAAAAAATTATCTAAAATATTTTTGATACGGCTTAACTCAGTTGGTTGCTCCCCTGACTTTATTAAGTTAGCATTCACAATTATGGTTACCAACTCTAACAACCTCGAACCCAGGATACTATAGAATTGCAAACATTATAACACTTAACAAATTTAACAAGCGTGTGTTCCCTTCTTTGGTTTAAATTGTAATTACACCTGTTAGTGATTTGAAATAAGTTGTAAAATTATATGATTAGTAATAAAAATATTTATTTTTTTAAATTATTTTAACATATGACAATATAAAAAGCATGCTATCTATTTTTTATATCTCCCGGGTCATAGTTAACCGGGGGACGGGACATGAAAGCCGATTCCGGGAGACTCCCGGCAAAAACGGGAGAGTTGGCAACCCCATTCACAATTAAATTAATTTAAATTGCATAAATAAAACATGCATAGAAATAAAGGCATCATTCATCATAAATAGATTTACCCTCTATTATCCTGCCTAACGCTAAGGGAGATCACTCTGCTTTTTTAAAAGTTGAAAATATAGACTTAAAAATCATAATCATTTTGGTTTCCAGATTAACATTAACCAAACAAATACCAAAATGTATTTTTGGGGGCAAACAATTCGCCGACCCTCTAAGTAAATCAATCTGTTAATAAGTGAAAAAATAACATAGTTTGAACAAGAAATAGTGTATACTTTCCTAAAGCAACTATGTAAGCAATTGCCGATTTAAATTCTGTTTTATAAATTGTGTACATTTAACGTGTATTAGGCTCATGGAGCTTTAAATGTTGTATAAATAATGTATATGTAAATATAAAATAAATTATAACTTAACACAACAAATAATTATGTGAATGCCATGTGTAATCTAAGTTTAATGTGTGCATAACAAGTAGGCTAGTCATTGCGGAAAGTATATATGGAAAAGTTGTTTTCTGACTTACGTTTTAAAAATCTGGAAAGCAGGAATTTTCGGTTGTGTATTAAAAGAGAATTACATGGCTTCATGGAACAGAACGAGAAACAGAGTAAACCGAATGTTTTAGTTCTTATAATAAAATAGTCGGAGGCATTTTCGACCATGTTCTGGATGCACAGGCGGCCGCTTCAGAAGCGACCGTCCTGGAAGGGGGGGGGGCTCTCGGCTGTTAGGTCCTTTTGGGGGAGGGGTCGGGATGGCTGAGGCGGGTTTCCTTGAAGAGCGCTAGGCTCGGGGCTACTGATTTCTTTTACATGGAGGTTCATACATTAATCTGATTCAAATACAGATTCGTAATAAAACAAGTAGGCAAAGGAGTGTAGTTTATTATTTGATGATGAAGTATAAATACATGACTATGGCCTTGTAACAATATATGAGCAAATTAACACATAGACCCCAATGAAATGGAAAGCAAGAGCTTCAATCACAATATAAAATAACTATCTCAGTAAAATTGCATAAATTTAAAGAAACCAGTGAGTGGTATGTTTTAAAAATAATTAAGCCAGAAACCTTCGCGGATGTGTGTAGAATAAGTCTAAGTCTCATAGCAAACGGATATATAATTAATAATTAAAAAGCTTACAAAAGAAAAACAACGATATTAAGAGCCCTGACCCCGAATGAGTGATAATTTAATTTTTTTATTGTCATTCTACTCAAGCTATATTTCTCAACATTTGGGGCCCCCAGCTCCAAGGGAATGTACATTAGGAGTTCAGTGCCTTATAGTAATTTAATATAGGCTCTTAAGTTTTTATATACTAAGTTTGGTCAAAATTTTTATATAGCTAATATAGGGGGAAAAACGACACTAAGGGGCCGATGGCCCGATTCGGGTCAAGACGTACATTCCGAAAACCTGTTTATTTAATTTCAGTTTCATCATGAATATATTTCTCAAAATCGTTTTAAAATGAGTAGGAAATAATATCAAAGAGTGTACAAAAAGACATTTGGGGGCCCCCGGCCCCGAAAAGATTAACATTGAAGTTTAGTGCCTTTAAGGTTTTTTTTAATATGGGCTACCAAGTTTTTGTATGCAACCTTTGGTTAAGATCAATTCATTTACTCAGTAGCCAACGCATACATTAATTTGTATAAAGATCATATTAGCAAATAACGACATTAAGGGCCCCTAGGCCTATTTGGTGCAAGATATAAAGTTCATTCAATTTTTTATCGGATATATCTATACTAATAAAAGGCAAAGCCCTCACTCACTGACTCACTCACTGACTGACTGATTCATCACTAATTCTCCAACTTCCCGTGTAGGTAGAAGCATGAAACTTTGGGAAGTTGTCGAGTAGCCTCTCGCGACGAAAATTGGAGTAAAAGAATTTTAAAAATAACACTCATGGGGGCCGGGGGCCCCAAAAACGTTTTTTTTTCCAATATGGCCTATATAAAATTTGAAAATCACCAATTCTCCTATTTCCCGAGTAGGCAGGAGCATGAAACTTCGGGAAGTTGTTGAGTACAACCCCGCGATGGTAACGGGAGAAAAAATATTTAAATTATCACTTCCTGGGGGCCGAAGGCCCAAATTAAGTTTTTTCCTTATGTGAGCTATATAAAAACTAAAAATCACTAATTCTCCTATTTCCCGTGTAGGTAGAAGCATGAAACACTAGGTAGTTGATAAGCACACTTCCGCGATGGTAACAAGCGAAAAAAATATTTAAAATAACACTTAATGGGGTCCGGGGGCCCAAATGTAGTTTTTTCTTATATAAAAAAACTGACTCATCACTAATTCTCCAACTTCCCGTGTAAGTATTAGCATGAAACTTTGGGAACTTGCTGAGTACACTCTCTCAACGATAATTGGCGAATAAGAATGTTAAAATTCACACTGTTGGGGGCCCGGGGCCCAAAAACGCTTTTTTTCCTTATATGGACTATATAGAATATGAAATCACTAATTTTCTCATTTCTCGAGTAGGCAAAAGCATGAAACTTTGGGAAGTTGTTGAGGAAAAACCAGCGATAGCGACGGGAGGAACAGTATTTAAATTATCACTTCCTGGGGGCCGGTGGCCCCAATGAAGTTTTTTCCTTATATGAGCTGTATAAAAACTGAAAATCACAAATTCTCATATTTCCCGTGTAGGTAGAAGCATGAAACGCTGAGTAGTTGATAAGTACACTTCCGCGATGGTAACAGGCGAAAAAAAATATTAAATTATCACTTCCTGGGGGCCGGGGGCCCCAATGAAGTTTTTTCCTTATATGAGCTATACAAAAACTAAAAATCACAAATTCCCCTATTTCCCGTGTAGGTAGAAGCATGAAACTTGGGGTAGTTGTTAAGTACACTTCCACGAAGGTAAAAGGTAAAAACTATATTTAAATTATCACTTAATGGGTGCCGGGGGCCCAAATGTAGTTTCTTCTGATACTAAACAGACTCATCACTAATGCTCCTATTTCCCGAGTAGGTAGAAGCATGAAACTTTGGGAAGTTGTTGAGTAGTCTCTCGCGATTCAAAGTGGCGTAAAAGAATGTTAAAATTCACTCTCATGGGGGCCGGGGGCCCAAAAGCGTTTTTTTTACTTATACTGAAAATTGCCTTATTCTCCAATTTCCCGTAAAGGTAGAAACACGAAACTTTGGGAATTGGTTGAGTCAACTCCCTCGATGGTAGCATGCAAAAAAAATGTTTAAGTTATCACTCACTGGGGCCGGGGGCCCAAATGTACTTTTTCTTATATAAAAACTGACTCAAATCTAATTCTCTGATTTCCCGTGTAGGTAAAAGCATGAAACTTTTGGAAATTATTGAGTACACTCCCGCGATGGTAACATGCCAACAAATATTTAAATGTTCACTCACAATGGGCCGGGGGCCCAATTTGTTTTCTTATATAAAAAGTTAATCATCACAGATTCTCCATTTTCCCGTGTAGTTAGAAGCATGACATTTTGGGAAGTTGTTGAGCACACTCCCGGGATGGTAACAGGCGAATGTTTTTGGTTTAATTATCACTCACTAGGGGCCCGGGACACAAAAGTAATATTTTTAACTTACATGAGCTAAATTACAAATTAAAAAAACTTTGGATACTGTGTAAATGTAATTTTACAAAACTTCGAAGATAAATATGATGGCCTATATTACAATTCGTTTGGGCATTAAAATTATATTTTTTCAATATTTTTTAGCCGAGGGCCCCTAATCTCTTTTTTGTAAACGTTTAAGACATTTTAACCACTTGATTTCACTCAATATTTAAAAAAAAATGTTTACTAACAAATATATTCAATATAATCCAAATTGAAATAAGCTGTTTTTTTAACATTACATATTACCCCGATAGGGCCCCCGGCCCTTATTTTAGTTTTTTTTAAAGACGTATTATTTGTAAATGTATTTTATTCCTCCCACGGCCATTAAACTTTAGGAAGTTTTTGGGTATGCTCCATCGAAGGTTTCTGGCATTAAAAGTAAAAGTTTTAAAAACACCACTTATTCCGGGCTGGGAGCCTGTATGCCATATTTTAACATTAGTTATATAAAAGGTAATTTAAAATGTGGCTACTAGGTAAATGGATGAACTATGGCCAAATGTAATTTAAAAAATAAAATAAAATTATATAGGGTAATGAACTTCTAACGCCTGTTCCTTTGGGGCCGGGACCCAAAATATTTTTTTTCGTAAACATTTAAAGCTTTGTTACCTTAAAAATAATTTAAATAAATATTGTCACATTTCTCTATCATGACCTAGATTGAAATCCTCAGACCTTATGAGATATGCACATCCTGCATCCATTTTGCACGGGGGCCCGTAATGTCATTTTAGTACCCATTTAATTTTACATGTCTTTGACAAATATTGTCAAACAAGAATATCGATCATGATTAAGACTGAAATCTATTGGTGTTTTGAATGGGTGTGAAACGGGTTTTCAACGCTTACTAAAATTCTAACTTCCGCAGCGGAGCGCGGGGATTTTGCTAG